>JAADYJ010000034.1:0-53432 GCA_023338205.1 Halophytophthora polymorphica | reverse complement strand
GCCCAGATCTGCGTGATCAGCACGGAGCGCTTGTGGGACATGACTTGGTATAGGCTCATGAGTCCCATCAGTAGCATCTGAACCACCACGATGCCCGGAAGCACACTGAGAGCCACACTATCAGCGTATCGGTTGCGGAAGCCGTTGTTTGAGAGGGCATCGCGGCCGCCACGTCTGGATTCAAGCTCCTCAGGAATTTGCATGGTGTGTTGTAGTAGCTGTGCACGTAGACGTCGCCCGTGGAGCACGCGAGGATTTCGTCGGGTACCTGGAGCATGAGCCGGTAGAATGCCCAGCGATCCGAGACAATGCAGGTATCTTTCACGTACACCCCCGTTGGGCTCACCTCCGTGACACGGCATCCTCCATAATAGCCAATGAAATAGGGCTGCAACACCGAAGTGACTCCGTATATGGTTGTCTCTGCCGGGATACTGCGTGTCGGTACTAAGGTGCGAGAGTCCGTATATTCTGGGAATATGTTGATAGCAGCCATCGAAAGGGATGAGTAATCCAGACTGTCCTTGACAGTCTGGAATCAGAAAACACGAAGATAGAGCAACATCGATCACTTGGCCTTGCACTGGTCCATAGTGGCTACTCCCGCTGCGAGTTCGGCAATCTGTTGCAGTGCACTGGAAAGCGGTAGTGCTTCAATGACGGCTAGGATATCGTCTGCATTCCCCTGCACGAAACCCATGGAAGACCCCCACTCGTTCACGCCACCGGAGCATGTATCACCTTTGGTGTCCATGCTTGTGGCTAGCGCCATGGCTTCGTCATTCATTTCAGTGAAGTTCCAGTCTGTCTTTTGGAATGAGGCTTCAAACTCGGATTGGCTGATGGTGGCCCCGCCTTTGAAGGTTTGAAGTTTCAGAAACGCCTCGGCGCACGACTCGATCCACTTCTGGCAGCCATCGTTTATGACCATATCGTTCTGCTTCTAGGCAAAGTAGCTGTCTTTTGCTTGGATCAATAAGATGCCTGTCGAGAGATACTTGCTGGGCAGAGAGAAGTAGAGAAGTACCAACAGGGCCGCAACAATTCGGCCAGCCATTGCCACACATGCGAAGATCACGGAAAGCGTCACCTTCTTGTTGTGTTTTCGTCTGCGTTTCTCGCTCACCAAATACTCGACGCCCTAGGTTGTCTCGGTCGCGACAATAGCACCATTGACAACGGGATTGGCGTTCGCACCGTCGTTCACCATGACCTTCTCGATTCCACTTTAGAGGCTCCAAATCCGTGGCCTTAATGAAGATCTACGACGTTACCCAAACGATGGTATACCCCTCCAGGAGGGACGGGCTATCGAGTTACTGGAGGGATGGGTTGTTGTTGTGCTTCACAAGGACTGGAGCTACTTCCTCGTCGTCGAGCGATAGGACGGAGCGGGTAGAGCTATTTGCTCCGTCCTCCCACCCTGGTCGAAAACGCCTACTTCCTAAAGTTCACGCAGGTATACAAAAAAACAAACCCACCCACCCTCGTGTCTCAATTTGGCCAAATGATGATCTAGGAATGTACGCATGCGAGTAGTGATGGCCACACGGGAGCAGGCTACATGTTGTCCACATGATGAGTTTCCTCGTAGTCTCGATCTGGACACCTTAATCCAATGCCCATATTGCAGATTACCCGACGCGGACTGAGATCAACCTCACCGTGCACCTCACTTGCCATTCCTTCGGCTACCAAGCGCAAGTGCTACCAACTTCCTGATCAACCAGAGTCATGGAGCCCTCGGCATTTGCCATCGTCACCGCATGTTGATCCCCGGTGCGAATACCACGAACGCTTTGAGGCGTTGCAACTTGGGCATCGTGCTGTCGCTGCGCAACGTGGTCATCATGGCGGCAAAAACCTTCACGATTGCCATGGTAGCTACACAGCGAGAAGGCAACATGAATCCACATATTCTCGGTCGCCGAGTTTCTTGTCGTGGAGCAGGCGGACCTGCTGTAAAAATTATTTCGGACAAGGCACATACCGTGTACAACATTTGCGTGACGATGAACGATAGAGCCTTTGCGAGTGTCTACTGGTGGAATGAAAGAGAATGGTTCACGGACCAGATTAATCCACTTTTGACCACAGCCACTGGAAACTTCTTTCAAACCAATGTACAGAGTTTGCTCGACCAGGGCGGTTGCACGGCCAGTTTGCCTATCGCAGGCCAAGCTAACGAGGAATGGTTCCTGGAGTGGGCTTTTACACGCCAGCAGGCTTTTCAGATCTTGAGAAAGCCCAGCTCCAACCCGTGGCTTCGTTCATTGCGGACGCCTGAGATCAACTCCCTCCAGACTGTCGGTATGAGTTTGAGAGTCCAATACGAACAATCAAGTAATATATATTTCTGTAGTCTCGGATTTTCGACTATCTGTTCTATTTGGGCAATCCCGCCTAAGCGCTGGTGGTGCCACCGGTAGTCGCCGCTGCGCTCTCACCCTGAGCATCACTACCGGCAATTACTCGAACCGCGTACTCACGACCAGGCACCAGATCCCGGATGATGTGTGCACGCAACTCAAAGCGCTTGAGGCGCCAAGTCTTTGCCTCGAAGGGCACAGCCAGTTCACAGGCCGACGATCCTGCGGCCAGTAACGCCGAGTCCGCAAGGTTCACAGTCACAAAGCTAGCATCTACCGTCGTGGCCTTGAGCACGCACCTCCCCGTTCCCGTTGTGACATCCTCGATAACAAAGTATTCACCAGCAACAAGGATTCCCACGAGCGATTTCGTGACTGTCAAAACGCCGGCCGCGGAGAGCTTCTGCACGCAGGACGCACATAGGGCTGGCGTTGGTAGGTCGATATTATCATCGGCGAAACCCAGTGCCAACGCGGCGGGGCTCAGCGCGTTTGTGGTGGCGGTGCTGGCGAACAGTGTCTGTCGGCTCATGGGACTTGCCAGTGTGGCCGAGCATTCGTTGTTGTTCGAATCCACGCGACCTTGGCCACGTTTCTCGTCGAGCCCAGGACCGTAGCGAGAGCGTTCGATGATAATATCGCCCGAGTAAGTTGGGCATTTGGCCTTGTCCTCGAAAAGCAGCGGGATATCCACGGGGAAGGTGGCTGCCGCCTCCACCTCCGATACTTCGGTATCTGTAGCAGCCGAAGTGACAGACTGCTCGAAGCGTACTGTGTACGTCCGCCCGAAGTCGTATCGAGCTGAGTCATCACCAAGGCTGGTCACCGTGGCGCTTGCGTACACGCCGCCCAGAGCCCGAATCTTCGTCTGCATGTCTGCCGCCGTGATCTGAAAGCTAAAACAGCCATCAACCGGAGTGCCACCGGTCTCCGCCGTGAGCAGTCCAAAAGTCCCCGACGGAGTCTCCGTGTCGCGCAGCACGATCGTTTGCGTCTCCACCTCTTCGCCGCACTGACTCGTAAAGGCTGGGTTAAGATCCCACTCGACACGAGACCAGTCTATGGTGCCACCACTGCGCGGTGCTGTCCACACGACCAACATTGCATTCGCGTTTTCAACAGTTTGCGCGCGAACACGCGGCGCACGTGGAGGACTGGGTGGTCGGGCAGCGAGCAGAAGACCGGCGGGTGGGTCCGTCGCGTCTCTGAAAGGCCCAAAGCCCACGCTGTTGTAAGCAGCCACACGAATGTGATAACTGGTTCCTCCCGAGAGACCATCAATTACATGCGCAAAGGGCATGCGTCCCACGTGAAGCTGTGCTTGGCCCTTTCGAAGCTCTCGCAGCGATACCGTGGCGCCTGCGTCCGCTATTGCCACGAGCAACGGAACGTCGCCCTGCATGGTAGCGAACTCGATGACGAGTCCAGGTGGGGTAGTGGCTGAAGTCGAGCACACAGTGGTCTGTGTCACTGGATCGCGAAAACGTACCCGCACAAGACCTGCTACTCCGAGTGCTGTTAGTGCATCTGCGAGAGTTTGCGCGTCGGAATCACCAGACACAGCTAGCGCCGTCTCCTGGCCCAGCAAACGCAGTTTAAACCCTACGGAGGAACTGGGTGCAGCGCTCGTGACGCATACAAGTTCTTGAAGTTCCGAACTTGATCCGACAGCTGCCCGAGCGGCCACACCGTTCATGAGGTGTGGGACGCAGTCTGTGCGCGAGGCGGTGACGCAGGATAGTAAGTTGACGCCGGATACCTCGAGCTTGTGCCCGAATGGCGGCTGCGTTGCCAGAGCCGAGCGGTATCGCTTGTGCTGATTGCCACTGTACTTGCGTTGCTTGAAGGTTACCAGCCACGTGTATCCGTCCGCAGCTGTGAGCTCTCGTGTCACGACGACCTCTTCAATCGAGGGTAGTGCCATCAGAGCGGCCTGCATACCAACCGCCGATAGATCATACGGGAGCTCAGGACTCCATTGACCGTCAAACCCCACGCGGAACGTGCCAGCTAGGAACGTATTCGTCCCTGCTGTGGGTGCTGATACGCTCAGGGTGACAACATCATCACTCTCGATACTGGAGGCAGTGGCCTCGAGTGCGTGTACGACCGCGAATTGCTTGGTGGCGCTACCGTCGGCCCACCACTCGACGCGGAACTCGCTCACGGGTTCACCTCCGTCATGCTGAGGTGAGTCCCATTGCACCAACACCTTAGAATCAGCTAGGATGTCTGCTCGGGCGAGGCGCACGACCGCCGGGAGCTGCGGGGCTAGTTGTATTGATGCTGGTGTCGGTACGGATGATACACCCCATCCAATCGCATTGTGAGCACGGACGCGGGTGTAGATGGAGGCACCACCTTCAGGTGCCAGCGCAGCGGTATCAACCTCAACCTGCCAAAATGGCGTGACACTGATTGCTGGGGCTTGCGCCGCTTGCAGTGAATAGCCGTTCGCTTGAAGCGCTGGAAACACCTGGCCCTGCAGCTCGTGCTCTGGCACTGGAAATTGGACAAAGGTAATTAGCCAGTCGAAGCCGTGTCGGTTGCCGCGGCGGGATACGTCTGCATTGCTGACGACGTCCAGCGTTTCTAGTGCAGCCTTGACGTCTTCGTTGGAGGCATCAAAGGGAATTGCTAGTGTTGTGGGAGCCTGGTAGATCGTAACGTAACTCTTCTGGTCGCGGGATACCTTGTTTGTGGACAAAACCGTGCCACCCACAAAGGCACTGCAGCCGTTGATGCCCACGTCCAGTACCTCCAGCGTGGGCTGCGCTCCACGCACCTGCGCACCAATGAACTCCACTTGGTATTCTACAGTGACAGTTGTGGAGCCCGTGGTGAACGCACGCTCCACTCGCACATTGTCAATCGCCGCGAAGCCTTCGAGCTCGCGCTCGAGCGCTAGTGCGTCCGCAGCCGCATTTGCGGATGCTGTTCCTGAGGACCACACGAGGCATCCAACGTCATCGTTCAAAGAGATGCCCCCGTCGCCACCAGCTCCTAGCGTTAGAGCGCTGACTTCATCTCCAAATTTCACCCGGAAGCCGCCAACGCCGTGCAAAATGCCACCAGTATTGGCGTCGGTAATGCTGAGTTTGATTCGCTGAATTTCGTGCGTGGCTTCTCCGTGCGTCAACGCAAGACTCGGGTACAGACTCACGGCATGCGTAGAGTCTTTCACTGACCCGAGTTCCAGCCGGTCAGTGGCCATAGCTCTTGTACAGTCACATGTCGAACTGTCACACTTGCCACGCACCCGGAAGGTGGCGGGAGCCTCGAGGGTTTCAGCCTCTGCCTTCGCTTCCGAGCCAGAGCGACCGAGACGGATGTAGTCCCCGCACTGGATACTGAGGGACTGCTGCAGAGATACTGTCCGACTGGCATCTGAGTCTACGGAGCCCAGCGCAAATGCACTGCCTACCACCGCATCACTACGGAAGAGAGGCAAAAGCGTAGTTCCGCCAGTGCTGCTTAACTTATTCAGTAGTTCGGTGATCCGCGCCGGCGTCAGCGGCGTCCACGGGTCGGTCGCCTCACACAACGGTAGAAGGGCCGGCCCAAGATGCACGTGGATTTCCCGGCCAGTGCCAAGTTTCGTGGCGGGCTCGGCACAGTCATGACTGAGTTTCAACGTTAATGCATCCACGACCAAAGTCACCACCGCACGACAAGCTGACGCGGAAGCCGCGTTTGATCCAATTGATATCTTCGTTTGCGGGACTACCACGCTCGCCAAAGTCCCGCTCAGCGCTTGCGATAGCGTGATTTCATACGTATCAGGGTCATAGGAAACACTCGTAAGTGGTGTCGACCACGCCAAAGCGCTGTCAAGACACACGCTAGCTTCTTCGTTCCGCAATCGTATCCGCTCACCACGCGAAAAGGTGGTGTGCAATTCAGCATCACCGAAACCTTGCGTGGTGTCGGGAAGCATGCGCAGCAAAAAGCTAGCGCTGGTCTGAAGAGCTTCAGCAGAACCCAACGCATACACCTGCACCGCCAACCGGCCATGAAATGAGTGTGAGTCCACAGCAGCTAGTGAGAAGGTGCTCGAAGGAGTAAATGGTCCTGTGTGTGCTGCTGTCGTCACTCGTGCAAATTTGGTAGTTGGTGGCAGGATCTGAGTAAGGGAGCTGGGTCCTTGTTCAAAACCGGCGCTGGTAGATGCATCAACGCGGTAGGAATCCACTGCGAGTCCTCCTGACGTTGGTACTTGGTCGAATGTCATCTGCAAGAGTCGCGGGGATAGCGCTTGCACAACTGTGTAGCTTAGCGCAAGTGGAGCACGTGTCGGTGCGGTGCCTCCGGTAGCAGTGGAGCTTGCCATACCAAAGGCACCCACACCGCGCTCGTTTGCCGCGGCGACACGCACAAAGTACTGAACACCAGTGTCTAGTTGGGGGATATTGTAGCTCAGCAGCCCATCCGAGGTTGCCGCGTTGACACTAGCAGCGCCGAAAGCCTCGGGCACTTGTGCTACTGGCGGCTGCAGGCTCGAAACCGCGTTGGCGGTTGCTGAGCCTACCAGCTGACGGTCATTCACTATCAGCATCGGGAAGGTTGCGGCATCACGCGGAACTTGAGACGTAAATGTGACCTGCCACTGGAACAGATTGTCCTCGGAGGCTCCAACCTGCAGGCGTTCTACACTGACAAGCCCGACACTCGGTAGCAGTTCCAGGGCCTCTTGTACACTTGCAGGCGTGGCATCGAACGGCAGCGGTGTCGTTCGCCACGGTGTAAACAGCTGGGCACCGTACTGTGTGTCTCCAGGATATGCAAGTGGCGTTGTAGTCCCTAGGGTTGAACCCAGTGTGGTAGCAAAGCCTGTGGCGGCTGCAAGAGGCAGTTTTGTCGCTGAGAACTCACCGGAAGCTGCCACCAAGTACGCCTCGCCCGCCAGATAGATCACATCACCACGCGAGAGCAAACCCGTCAAATCCTCGCTCGTGACAAAATACGCCAAACTGTGCTCTGCATTGACCGAGCCTGGCAGTTGACGCCACGGATACCGTGCGCTACCGTCTCCGAACGCCAGCGAGAACGAACCTCCAGTGAGAGAGCCAGTCGTCTCCACCGACTGCACAACTGGCCGACCAAAAAGCGGCGTCGTGGCCGCTTGGCGATACCACTCCACCTCGTAATGCGTGACGTCAGCGGAGTCTTCAGGTGCACGCCATGTCACCAGCAGTCCGGACCCCGAGGGCACAGCAGCAATATCGTTTGTGACTGAGACCAACTGCGGAACCCCAGGTTTGCCGCGCGGCATTTCTCGAGCTGGCTTCGTTGCCACTGGCAAACCTGTGCCCACCTCTTCATTCTCAGCATAAACGCGTACGTAGAACCACTGGCGGGTCGTGAGTCCATCGATGCGATAGCGGAAGGCACCGTTGGCCGCGGCCACAAGTGCGGTTGCACTCAGAGTTGTCTGGCCGAGCGCGTCGCCGTTGGAACCACTGTCGAACTCCGGGGACGGGTCCCACTCGATGACATAGCCCGTAACGGGGGTTCCGCCGTCGAACTCTGGATTTTTGTAGCTTACAAGAAGCGACGTCGGTCCTGCAAGGGTGAGCACTGGCGGAGCTGCCACATTGAACGGAGAAGTGGGCTTCGAAGGCGCCTCGAACGGAACGCGAAGCGATGCGGGTGCCGATATTCGCCGTGCACCGTAGCCTAGCGCATTATAGGCTGCCACGCGCGCATAGTACGTATTTCCTGGCGTCAAGCCTCGGATGACGTACTCGTAAGGGATTGGTGTCGACTGTGCGTTGACAGTGACCACCCCACATGCTGCCGCTCCGCTGGAGGTGACCCCGTCTACTGTCGAGGTGCAGTACGCGGCGCCTGAGAGGCTTCCGGATCGCGTGGAAGTAACCACGATACCTGCCAGTCCTTCTGCGACGGTGAGTCGATTCTCGTACTGAAGTTCGGGCACCAGACCAAGTTCACTGATAAATTCAACGGTCCATGTGCACTGGTTACGTGTGGCGCAGTCATCTCGCGTAACAGTCACATCACCAACGTTCGGTAGGTTGCGCAATTCCCGAGCCATTTCATCTGTTGAGGCCGAGGCACTCAAAGCGGAAGTGCTGAAGCTGCCTTGGATCTGGCAGGTTGTACATGCGGAGGTGTCGAGCTTGAGGCGGAAAGAACCAGAGACGCTGTTGGAATTGTCGGATGTTGTCTGGATGGTTTGCCTATGCTGCACTATGGCAGCGAAGTCCACGGTATCCACCCATTCGACGAGATATTGCGTCACGGGCGATCCACCGTTCCCATTGATGTCAGTAGGCGGATCCACAGCTGGAGGTGGAAACAATACCCGTAGCGCCGTCACTCGCTCTAGCGGATCCGTCGGGTCTTCTACGGCACTCAACACCACATACGGGGCGGGTGGTGGATCACTAGACACAATAGGTGCTAGAGCCATGCTGTCACTCGTCACGCCATACCCTAGAGAGTTATGAGCCGTCACCCGCACGTGCGTCGTGACTCCCATGGTGAGGCCTGAAGTGATTTGGTACTCAAATGCTTCACGTACATGTAAAGATAGAGTTTGAGAACCAAACGACTTGCAGCCATGGCCATCTTTCACCGTCACAGTGCTCGCGGTAGGGTCCTCTGCCACTTGTAATTGACAAGAGAGTGTACCAGCGTCCACCGTGATCCAGTCATCCGCAGCTAGGCCAAATGTGTTTCCTAATGAGCCCGAGACAGTTAACGTGTTCACCACGGAATCCATGGCAGTTACGCAGGTTATGCAGAGCTCGCGCGTGAGCCAGAGCGAAGGCATCGTAATAGTCGTGTAGGCAAAGTCTTCTCGTGCGTGTAGTGCCTTGCTTTGGGTTGTAAAGGACGGACAGCCATGACCCGTAGTCACAGTCACCGTGGTTGCAGTAGGAATTTCTGCCACTTGTAGTTGGCACGACAGCCCTCCCGCATCCAGCGTGAACCAGTTTCCAATGGAAAGTCCCAGCGTTGTCCCCAGCGAATCACCGATACTCAGTGTATCACCAGTCAACGTCGTGGCACAACTTCTGCACAGTTCGTGGGCTAGCCACAATAACGGGGGCACAGGATCTGCCACGGCCACCAGTACCGACTGTTTGTTGGCAGAGAGGAAGTCCGCGCGCTCGTCCCACTCGACGCGGAACCAGTCAATGCGCTCCAGTCCGGCCCAACTATTCGGCTCGCGGAAGGCAACAGTTAACGAATCTTTCGTGAACCCCAAGCCATTGGAAGTTGCGCCAGCCATGCCAGCACCGAGGAGCTGTGTTGGCACGGTTAGAACCGGAGCGGACGGAAGTTGGCGCGTGACAGCTGTATTCCGAGCATCACATGCCTCAATCCCTGACTCACAAACGGGTGTGGCAGCTTGGGCAATGCCAAAGCCCTCTGCATTCTGTGCACGCACCCGCACTGAGTACTCGGTGTTCGGAGTGAGCCCCGACAAAGTCGCAACTTGCTTCCCTGCCCCACCCTCGGCTGGCGTTACCGCAGTATATCCTTCTGTGCTTTCGTCGAGGAGTGCTTTGACATTCGAAGAACCACCGCTAAAGGCGTCACAGCCGTGCAATCTCTCCAGGTCGTAAACGATTTGTGTCCCAGTCCACGCAGTGTGTACGCCAGCAACTGCCAGTATGCATGCGGGATTCAAGCTGGTGAGGACCACTAGTTCACCGACGGTAAATGCAATGTTTTGGGTCATTGTAAGCATGGGAAGCAAGGTGGCCGTTCCAGCACTTAGCTCCACAGCACAGCCCGTGCACAACGTGGACTGCATTGCAAACCCGCTCGTGGAGAATTCGACCAGATAGCGCGTAACAGGCGCACCATTGGCCGACACTGGGGGCTGCCATTCCACATTGAGCGCCGTTCGATCAGCACGACTACTTGCAACGGTAACTTCATGAGGGGCCAGCGGGGGCGCTGCAGGTGCTAAGAGCATTCCTGAGATGCAAGGTTCATCATGACATATTGGAGAGGCCCGCAAAGGTGCTCCCAAACCAACTGCATTGAGTGCTGCAACCTGTACCGCGTACTTCACTCCACTTTGGAGCCCGCCGCCGTTTAGATCCGTGCCAGTCCAAACGTTCCCCGCCACATCGGTGCATCCGGCCGTCCCATCCGTAGCCACAACCATTATTTGCCCTACGTTCGCAATATGTGCCCGACTTGGATCACCCGAAGCACCCGAATCTCCGGAGCCCGTGAACGTGATTCGGAATTTCCCAACACCAGATACGTCTTCGAGTGAAACCTCCACGCTATCTCCGCCTACCAGTGTTTGTACCGCAGTCTTCAAATCTGTCGCTGTCATGGCAACTGGTAGACATATCGTTGTTGTTGGCCGTGAACGGATCTCATATGAGCCAGTACCCAACGGACAAACGGAAACGCCTCCAGCGGCGGAAACAAACCGTACTGGTAACATATTGGTGGGAAGCGTTTCCACTGCTGCTACCTGGAAGATGCAAGCACTGCCTTCTGCGTCCACGACGAAATGCGCATCGGTGCCTAACTTGGCCTGGAGGTTCTCACTTGCAGATTCCGTGTAGTCGATAAACGCTATGCCATTGCTAGGCACGGTGAACGACATCGTGCAGGACGCACTAAATTCTTCTGAATAGGACGAACTGAGCTCTAACCGGAAAGAACCCCCCGCAGCCAAAGCGTCCGGGGCGAGAGACAGCGTCTGGACTTCGGAGCCCAGTGGGAACATACAGGGATCCGGTGTACATGTACGTGATGCACCCGTGGCCGTGGTCATTCGTACGTCGTAATACGGCGCCGCGTGGGAACTCGCGACTTGTAATGGATCCCACCAGCTCAGACGGTAGTAAGTGATCTCAGCGCCACCACCATTGGCAACGTCGAAGCCCAGAGCGTCCACGTTCGGCTCAATGAACATCACTTCGAGTTGAGTCGGCTGATTCTGTGAACTGACACGCATTGTCACGGCCGCTGGGCGGAACGGTACTTGGGATTGTGGGGCGAGGCGCTCCTGGCCTGACACAATTGACACCACGGCGGCTTCCTCCGACGAGATTGGTGTCGTCACAGTCACAACTTGTGCCAGCACGGGAGATCCGTAACCCGAGTTCGAAGTGAATGGGGTGGGGTAAGCTGACGGATCTCCATTGAAGGCCGTCACGCGGACATATCGCTGATCACCTGTAGACAAACCACCGATCGTGTAGCTCAACCTTCCATCTGCACCGATTGTAGAGGCAGCAACAACCTGCGAATGAGATGCTGCAGTTGCGTACGAAACCCCTCCGTAGCTCGCTCGGCACTCGGCGAAGTCGGACGATGCACTCCACTCAACAAGGTATTTTGAAGTTCCTGTTGGGGATGGTAGCCAGCTGACGCCTAGCGAGGAAGCATCGACAGACGACAGCCGAACGTCACGAGGTCCCATGGCAGGCATAATACGCGGCTGGATAGACGTGGAGGCACCAAGAACCTGTGCCGCTACCTCATAAGCCGTTACTTCCCCATTGGCCATTGAAGAGGAAAGGGTAAAACCTAGCTCACCGAGCGCATTGGGTTCCACCCCATCGGGGGAAGCCGTTCGAAACGTGATCGTCCAGTCAAGCATAAAATCCCTAGGCGCCTCCAGCCCGCTCGTGTCGTACTTTGAGGTCGCCGGGCCCGTGGAATAGTCCGCGCGTGATACTGAGACAACGCCAACAACAGCCAATTGCTGCAACGCGCTTTGCAGTTCCTGTGCGCCCGCGTTCACTCGGATTGGGATTGAGGTTTCGGTGGGATAATTGGCGAACGCCAGTACTAATGTCGGGGGATCAGCAAGATCTGCCACGAGGTTCGCGCTGGCAACCACAAGCCGGATGATTCGCTCGTTAGCATCTACGGGGGTCGCTATCTTCGGTACTCCGTAGCCGCGCGCATTGTAAGCCACAACCCTCACAACATAAGCTTTCGCGTCATCCAACCCCGTAATAGTGTACGCCAAATCAGCTTCTCCATCAATGATACTTGATCCAGAGTAAATGGTCTGCAGCTCAAAGTTCATGCTCACGTCCCACTCAACCTTATAGTGCGCTATACGTGCCCCGCCATCAACCCGTGGCGGCTCCCAGATGACAGCAACGGCGTCATCGGCAACAGGAGACGCGAGCACACTGCGTACCGCCAGTGGGGGCCTCGACACTGGCTGAAAGGCGTCAGTAAGACTCACGTAGGTGCTCGTGAAATAGGTATTAGTTGCCGACATCCGAACCACATAGCTCGTAGAATTGCTGAGCCCCGCTAACGTCGTTTCCAGCGGGAGGCCACCTTGTACAATTTCCGTCACTTCGACACCGGGTGCTAGCCCCGAAAGTGTGCCACCGCAGGCACTTGTAGCAAATGGGACGCTAGCATCCGTGCTCACACCCAGGAGCGGCAAATCATCGTACGAACTAATAAACGTGATGTCCCAAGCTACACCGTGGCGTCTTGAAGAAAAGCTCGTCCGGTCAACGAAACCGCGCGTCACACTAACCAGTACATTTGCAATCGTGGAGAGCCCCTCAAGCGCTGCCCGCACATCTTCGCCTGTTGCGTCCACAGATATCGATGGTGTGATGTCCCCTCCAAAACCCAGGAAAATTGTACCAGCAAGATCTACAGGAGACGCGCTAAAGATGGTTACACGCTGCACTTCATTCCGCGCTGCAATTACAATAGTAGATACATCAGTAGTCGCCATGCTACCGCCATCGACACTGCCCTTCACTTGCTCCTCGATTGCCAGCGTCAGTGCAGCAGCTGCTTCAGGTGAACTTGTCGAGCTGCTAGTGGTTTGCTCGAAAATCTCGATAAGCGGTACATCACCCAACGTGTCACGGAAGGTGATGGTCCATTCGTAGCCGTAGCCGTCAAACATACCAACACTAGTACGCGACACACTTAGGATGGCACCCGGGAGATCGTTAAGGGCGTCAAGCGCTGAAACTCGCAGATCATCACTGGATGCATTGGCAGCAACAACCACTCTCGCGGTTTGGTCTTGAACACGGATCCCCATCACCAGACGCCGTCTGGCCAAATCCCCTAGCGAGCTAGAGGCCTTGATGACCTGCTGCTCTGAAATCCCGCGCCGTTCAGCGACTTGCACCGAATACTGGGTAATTGGCGATCCACCGGTGTTTAAAGGTCGAGCCCACGAAACGTGCAACTCAGTGTTAGACCATGGCTCCACCGTGATATCTCTGGGCGTATCAGGGGTGCTCTGTACAGCCACTCGCGCAGGCGTCGAGAAGCGCGTTTCTCCGAACACATTACCCACACCATTCCAAGCGGACACGCGCACATGGTAGCATACACCAGGAAGCAGCCCAGAGATTGTATACCGCGCTACATCATCCCCACTGTCGACCAGAAGGTCCACTTTGTTCACGATGGTGATGCCGTACAAATCACTTCGCATTGCAGGCAGAGATGCCACGCGAGCCCGCATTGACTCACAGGAAAAAGTCGCCTCCGTGTCGGAGCTGGTGAGCTCGGAGGCTTCGCAGGTTACGAGTGGACGGTTAGGCCCCAATCGTGATATATATATGATGGTATAGACAAAGCCGACCGTGGAAGTACTCTGGCGTTTGAATACTTGGATGTCGCCAACCTTTGTCGTCAAGCCTTCAAGGCTGGAAAGGGCGTGGCGAACCGCCTCTGTGCTTGCGTTCGCGGGCAGTAAGGAAGTCTTCTGTTGATCATATACCAGTCGAAAGTACCCTCCGAGATCACGTCCCGTTGTGGTAGCCTTTACGACTTGTTGTTCAAACCCGTTGAGCGCACGAATTAGGGTCGCTGACGTCATCTTGGCGCCGGTTCCAGTAAGTGATGTCTCTGCAGATGCGACTTGAGAGTTGCTGAAATCAGCCAGAAGGTCAGTCGTATCCAGAGACATTTGGAGAAGCGGTAGCTCCCCAACACTATATCCCACTGAACTGTCTGCACGTAGCGGCACGGTGAGAAAACGAACGAACCACGCAAAACCATGGCCCGCGTGAGAACGCCGCACGTTAACCCGCCCTACCGTAGGCAATTTTTCCAGCGCCGTTGTGAGAGCCTCCGCCGTGACATCCCACGGCAACTGTTCGGTGACGGCGTCCAGAAAGGCTAGTCGGAACCCCCCGCGGACATCGTACGCATCGGCCGACAGTAGCAGTAGCTGCGTTGTGTGCTGTGCAAAAAGCACGTCATTCAGCAATTTTGCGGAGATATCACTAGCGAGGAGGCCATTTGCAGCATTATTAACGACGCTCTGCATCACTGAGTCTAGGTCCATCGCGTCCCATTCGATCTGGTACCGGGTGACTTCGGCACCACCATTGTCGTGGCTTGCATCTGACGTGTTGAATGTCACCGCCAGGCTGCGGGTAGCCGGAGATGCCGCAGGTTCGATACGAACAACGGCAGGAGGCGCGGGTAGCGTTTTGGGCACACCAAAACCCGGAGCAACAGGGACGCCCGCACTGACCGAATAGCCGAAGGCGTTGTACGCGTAGACGCGTACGTAGTAGGCAGTACCTCGCACCAGTGACCCGATGACAGCCTCACACGGTGTCAGTAAACAATCTACACCAGGGTTTCCCACAGACTTTCGCTCGTAGCCTAATGCGCTGTCGCTGTTTTCACCAGAGTCGAAACTGGGACTCACATCCCACTCAACGCGGTAGTGTGTGATGACATTCCCTCCATCGCTCGAAGGGTGTCTCCAGCGCACACGTAGCGTAGACGCTCCGTCCGCGAACAGCGCAACTTCCAGTGGTGCGGCTGGTTTCTGCTTTGGCGCAGCAAGAACGAAGGGCGTAGCCATGGTTGGTGCGTTGCAGCCCAGCGAGTTACAGGCACTCACGCGAGCGGAATACGGCACGCCAGGTGGCAATGAGGCCAACGTCAACGTATACGGCTGGGCGGTGGTATTTGCCACCGGATTACCGGCGATAGTAGCAGGAACCACGAGTGAGTGGTAGTCAGCAGGTAAAATACCCGGCACCGTCCAGCCGAGTGCTGCTGGATATTCGCCATCGACCCCCGTGAATGCCGACGCGAGGGTAATAATTTGTGCACTTATATCGACCGCTATCACACGCCAAACACTTGACGCGCCAGTAGCGGCTACGGCAAGTTGTATGAGCATGTACATGCCAACCTCGGCATTTGCGGCATCAAGTCCTGCACTTGAAACTTGGGCATTTCCGTTAACTGCTGTCACTGTAATCGCAGTGCTGCCTACATGAGCAGAATTCAGTTGAGCCCCTACGTCAGCGCTGGGATTAGCGCCTTTGAGATCGGTAGCATCAATAGCCAATATTTTGCCGAGAACCGCCGGAGCCTCGGCAAGGAACGTGACAGTCCACGAGAAACCACCTTGCACCAATCCTGTAGAACGCTCTACTTGGACGCTGCGGAGTACATTGAGAGCTTCGAGACTGCTCTGTAGCTCGGTCTCACTGACATCAACCGGTAGGGGTTCTGTCCGGACTTCACTGTACTGTACGCGAAATGTGCCTGTGATTGGATCCGTACCACCGGTGTCGAAAAGTCTCAACACCTGCACTTCGAACGGAGAAGTATCGTCATCCTGCGGCTGGAACCAGTCGACGATATAATTGGTCACAGCAGCCCCGTTTGCGTCGGCAGTCGGTACAGCTAACCACGAGAGCTGTAAGCTTGTACAAGACGCTGAAATGGGCGTGGATGACGACACGGGTCGTACGTTGAGCGCAACACCACCGCCTGTACCTTCAAGCAGTAGGGCGGGCTTACTTCTTGGCACTTCAAAGGATGGGACAGAGATACCGGCATCGCCAATCCCCATTATGTTTTCAGCACGAACGTAGATCGCATACGCCTTACCAGCTGTGAGACCCTCGATCGTGTACTTAAGTTGCAGCGATTCAGGATGCGCCGCGAAAAAGTATCCTGGAGTCTCCCGAAAACTACCTGTAACCTGCGAGTTGACCCCAGCAAGGCCTCCGTCCAACATTCTCCACTCCACAACGTAGTGTGTAATCTTAGCCGCATTGTCTGTCAATGGGCTGTCCCACCAAACGCGTAGACTAGTAGCAGACCCTGCGACAAGCCGCAACTCGACATTTTCCGGAGAGGCTGGTACTGCCATGGGTTTCAACGCAACAGGAGCACTGGGTAAACCGTAGCCAGCTGAGTTCGTATGCGCCATCACACGTACCTCAAAGCCTGGACCATTAGTGCCACCAATCTCTCCAATTTCCGTAGGCGCAGCATCTGCTGCCGGTTGCGTAAGCCCCGTGATACGGTACGTGTAGGGATCCGTTTGCGTTGCCAATTCCAGTGAAACCTGAGTACTTGATCCCAATATTCCGACAGTGCTGATTGCACTCTCAGTTTCACTGCACACCCCCAACGCGCCTATCGAAACTGTTGACGCCTTTGCACACACGCCATAGTCCCCGGAACCGATAAGAGACGCGCTGTTAATCTGTAGCGTTGGAACCGGCACGACTACACGCGACGTGAATGTAACTACAAAGTTCCGCGAGTCCGCCGTTACCACGGAGTTGACTGTAACGTCACCGGCACCATCCAACGCTTCAAGAGCAGCCTCCACATCAGAATACAAAGCCGTTACCGACAATGGGCCGGTCACCTTTCCGCTGTCCAGTTCAAGTGTGAAAGTGCCGCCCGTGTATGATAAAGCGATCTTCACAACTTGAACCTCTGGCGAGCCATATGCACCGTACGTCCACCATTCGACGAGATACCCATCGATTCGTGCGCCACCGTCGTCGTCCGGAGCGAAAAAGCTGAGGGTCAGGGAATCGGCAGCGCTTATGGATAGCGATGCATTCATGGGAGGGGAGGGCTTCGACCCGCTTGTCTGAACAGCAAACGGGCTTGCAGAAATCGCCTCCGAACGGTGGAAAAGGCGAGAGCTGGGAACGACACGTTTCGGTTGAGAATATGATTCCCACTGAAGAGTGACTGAGGCAACGCCCGAATTCTCGCGGTATTCGAGCGTGATTTCTGTAAGGCGGTCTTTCACCAGTGAGACGGACTCATTCGCTTGAAATTCCGCCGCTTCCGCGGCGTCAGCATCATAGTCGTATTGGTCGATCACCAGCTGATTTTCCACCCAGAGTCGAGCGCCGTCGTTCACCCGTACAGAAAACACATATGGCTCACTAAACGCGGATTTTAGATATCCCTGCCAGCGCACGCTCACGTGTTCATAACTTGTGGGCGTGATTCGGTCTCCCTTCCATGCAAAATCAATTTGTCGATCGACGCGCTCGAGTGCTGGCGCACCATGCAGCCAGCGGTTGTCGAAATAGCTACCGAGGAGGCCGCGGGGCGAGGCGTAGCGAACATCAAGAGAATACGTGGCTACTCGAGGCGTGTCGTAGATAGCTTCGTAAATCGCGCCGCTCAGATATTGCACGTCTGCCACGACTGTGGATGCACCTCTTAGCACTGGTACGAAGGAGTGACCTTCAAACCCACTTTGGGAGAACACCTCGAGGTCATCGTTTGTTTTGACGGAGGGGCATACGGGCGTGACATCTATCCGCGCGTTCTGTCCCACAAGAAGGTAGCCTTCGGCGTAGAGTAACTCAAGGGCTTCATTTTCCTGTGGCTCGGTTGAAATTAACGTCACAAGCCACGTGAAGCCGCCGTTTGCCCCGGAAGTTGGCGTGTCGACATCCACTGAGTGCAGCCCGTCAAGCATCTCCAGTGCGTTGCGGAGTGTCACAGCATCCGCATTCCAAGCCAGCATAGGTGTCGCGTTGCCGCGAAAGGATAGCGAAAACATGCCACTCAACTGCGAGTCGCCCGAACTCTGTACTTGCTGCGTGCGTAAGTGGTCGCACGAAGTAACCGTAGAAATCACGAGGCTTGGATCACCGCCACTGACTGACAATTGGGACGATTCAATCGCCAATGCTGGCAGATCGCCTAACGCAGAATCAAACTCTACCTGGTACATGAAGCCTGCCCCCGGGTACTCCTGCTTGTAGACACTGGCAGCCCCATCCGAATTCCCCTGGTAGACAGACGACAGCGTCATACTCGCATCTGTAAGAGCTGTTACCTTGAACACGGGACCGCTTGTTGAGGCCACTCTGATCCAGTCACCCGGTTGAAAGTCCCCCGTCAGGTCTACCGAGGTTGACAACACATTTGAGGTCTTGGTTGCGCTAACTTTCCCGGACGTTACCAATGTTCGCACATCCGGTGTATCGACTGTCACCGCCCCACTCAGGGAGTCAAGTGCCTCCAATGCGGCTTCCACTTCGTGAATATCAGCATTGGCAGCCAAAGCCACAGTTGCCTGGTTGCCTAATCTTAGTCTGAAGGTACCAGTTAGTCTACTTTCTGGAGCAGCAGTAACGCTACTTCCGGTTTCCACGATCTGAATCTCGTTCTGTGGAGCACCAGTAAAGCCGCCACCAGTGCCATCCAAAGGGTTCCCATGGATATCGCGCGTTTCAATGAGGAATCGCGAGCGAGAATGGAATGTACCGGAGTGGAGCCCTGACAGTCCGACTACGCTTGTCGAACCTGGCCAGTAGGGCGTACTGTCATCGACGGCTGTGCATTTCTCAGGGACTAAGTCCCCATGAGCGACAATCGCAGAGAACGGACTAATCCCGTTGTGGCTTGAAGCCGCACCGGCTTCGTAGGTGCTCACACTTGGGTTGTCCCCGCCGACAAGTGTATGAGAAGCTAGAGCTTGAAGCCCTGGTAGGTCCCCAATCAGTCTTGCGCGGCGCACTAACTGACCACTAGTGTACCTTGCAGAGTTCCAGTACGCTGTTTGAGCCGTTCCCTCGGATGCACCAACGAATTCAACTGCCCATTCTCGGAATAGCACGCCACTGGTCTTAGTGACACGCGCTCCACCTTCCCCAATAGTTGGCAACTGGTTGAGAAGGGTTTCAAGCCCAGAGGCAGACACATCGAATGGTATCAAGTCTGTCGTTTGGCCGTTGAACATGAGCTGGAAGAATCCGCCCGTAAGTGCGGACCCCGTTGTTTCAACGCGCACTACCTGCAACTCATTGACCAGAGGCGTACCCAGCGATGAAGAAGTCTTCACATGCTCACGTATTTGTTGCGTATGAATGCTTGACGCCATATTAGCCCCGCCTCCACCACTATACAAAGTGTTCACGATCTCTACGAGTTCCGGATCCAGTTGCGGGGGTAAACGCGTGAAGGTGATGCCATAGTCGAATCCAAAACCAGCGTTAGTCTGTCGCTTCACATCGATCTGTGGATTTAACACTGGAAGAGCAAGTGTTCCATTCCGGGCTACGCCGGCGAAAACAGGCAAATTCAGCAGTGCCTGTTGTACCTCTGAGGCGTTGGCATCAAACGCGAGGGGGACAGTAGTTTGGGCAAACAATCGTAGAGCAAATGTTCCGCCCCGATCGGTCCCCGCGTGTGTGAACGAGGAAGAAACAATCTGTACCTCGGGTACAGTCTGCGCAGTCACGACGACCGTGTGTCGGCCAGACTTGACAGGTGTGTAGCTGAATTCGTATAACCCATCCGCAACATAGCTAACCTGTGAGATGTTTGCTGCCTCCGCTGACGTGAAAGCGGCTGCAGCGGGAAATATCTGCACACTCAACGCATCGTTGTCCTCCTCTTTATTGTTTCCATGTGTATCCTTCATTTGCACGAAGAACGAAGTTGGCACACCAGCTGTAGCAGTATATAGGCCACGCCCATACGCTGTGCTCACGCTGGGGTTCGTTGGACCGGATACCACTCGCACTAATTTGGGAAAGCCGTGCACCATTTCTGCTGCCCGTGGCGAGGTCAATGTCTGGATGCTGATCTGCGCATTGTTCCCTGTGAGCAAACCATCGTGGGATGCTGTCAAGCTCAAAGCCAAGTCGCCGGCACTCGCCTCAGTTGCGGCTGGTGTGCTGTGCTTGAATGTGATGAGCCACCGGCATCCCTTGGAGGCCGCGGCATTCGTACAGGAATGTGAAACTGCCACGCTGTCAACGGGTACTGATGAGAGAGCTTCCAGGGCACTCTTGACATCAGTGTCGGACGCATCAAAGTTTAGTGCGGTTGTGGATTCATGCATCATACTGAGAATAAACTCGCCGCCAAGGTCTGAATCCGCTCGTGTGCTAACCGCAAGTACGCCATCCACGGCAGGCACACGCACACTCAACTCGTAGGTTCCTTTCACGTACGGCATCGCTGTTATCGTATGACGCCCTGTAGTTGCGCCGGCCTTGTAGACTGGCACAAAATCACTGGATGCCCCACGGTAAGCCGAATTAAGGGGTACATTCGTGGCATTAAGCACTCCAGCGGTGTAGTGAACGTAGTGGACTTCATGCCCAACTGTCAATTGATCTCCTCGCTCTAACGGGAAGGCACCGCTGCACGATGTCAGCGATGCTGTCCCCGATACCACCGAGCATGTGCCAAGATAACGCCAGTCAGTGGGAGCCACCGCCGAAACCGCAAATTGCGAGCCGGAAAATGAGTCACAATCAAATTCTGGAGCGACTGCCACAGACACAACTCCACCCGTAAATGGCCCAGGGATCCCTTGGCTTACAAATGCACAGTCCCGACGGCGTGCCGAGGTACCAGCATTGGCATTCAGTACTCGAAAGCGCACGCCCATTTCCAGATGATGAGCGACGTCGGCGTTTAAAGTTAACACGTCCGTGACCTCATCGAACATCACAGCGCAGTCAGAACAGATGTGCGTCGGATCAAGTTCAATCGGTGAACCAGTAGTGACATCATTAACCCGACCGACCGCTGCCCAGCCATCCACACCGATAAGTGAAACTTCGAAGCGATCACTACCGCTCTGGAACCGAGTGTTTCCAAAGGCGTCATGCGCTTCGAGGTTGAATGTGAGTGATGATAGCGCTGTCGTTACGATGGGTCCATCATCGGTGATGTTTTCCTTGTAACTGTCGAACGAGTTGCGCACCTGCGTTGTGTCGAGTGTCCCTGGGTAGGCCTGAATGGTGAACGGCGTGTCTGCTAGCGCCGTGGACATAAACAAAGCACCTGTTGGTACCTCTTCACGTGCAAGCCCAGCACTCTCACACCTCCATTCCAAGGTGATATATGACTCCGCATCCAGTGTCCGGTAGAGGATTTGGACATTGTAGAAAGAACCCTGCTGCATCTGAATTGGTTTCGACTCCCCTTTTGGCCTCGAAGAGGAGCTGGTTGGCGAAGCGAAGAGGTCCAGAAGCAAATTGCCGTCCACGGTGAGCGCGACTAAGTCATCTGCGCGAATTGTGAAGATGAATTGCCCTGACACTGGCGCCCGGACCTCACCCTCCCACATCACCGAGTAGTATTTGTTGGGAAACGGGTCTCCAAGGGGTGAGTGCTCCCCCCATTGGAATCCAACCTGCGCATCCTGACGACTCGCGTAGGTATCGGAAAAGTCGTCTGCTCGAAAATATGTGGCCCACAGGCCCCCGGCTTGGCGACGGAGTACCGAGAGCGTATAGCTTCCTGCGCGTTGCGGCACAAAGCTTAACGAGAATTGGCCGTTTGTGTTCGGCACTGCCTCCCGAATCGCCACGGGATATGCCTCGTCTTCTATGCCAGGCAGCCCAGCGACGCTAGGTCCAGTCAGCTGTGCAACGAAGGCGTTTAGTCCTAACTCAGTGCTCGAGTCCAACAAATTGTTGAAGCGGTCAATGGCTTGAATTGTGAACCACTGCGTGATGCCCTGCGTCACGACTGCCGGCGCCGTGTGGACACTTGTTGTTCCGCTCGCCAATGTTGGCACCACCGTCATAGTGGGAGGGCAAAATGCCGATTCGCCAAGTACCTTTACTCCCAGGTTGTATGTGCCACGTATCACGGGTGTCATTGTCACGTTAAATAGTCCGTCGTTGAAGCCACTGAAACCAAGGGCGTCCAGCCCTTTCGTCACTTCGACTACAGATACATCCAGAATACCATCGCGGCGTTCCGTGACAACGAGCAAAGGGTGGTCACCGATACGTTGGAATTGGATGGCCACAGGATCAGCTACTGATTCTGTAGAGCATACCTGCACTTGATTGCTCGTAACAACGACACCGCCAATACGTGCTATAGTCTGGAGATTGTTCAGTTCCGTTTGCAGTGTTTCTGGAAACATGGTTGCACCAATACTGACGGCCTCTCCATTAAACATCAGCTCGAACATCGGTGATGATGACAGTGCTTCCGTTGTCGTACGGCAAGTTAAATACTGCACTTCGGTGTTGGCAATCTGATGAATGCGGTCTTCACTCGGCTTCGCACCCTTCACTGACTCCGTCAGATAAATGTCGTTGCTGGGGTTACTAACCGAGCTCCAGGCAAGTAGAGGCGCATCGTCTGGCGCTTTGAATACAATGTCGATGCGGCGTGGACTAGCCAAGCTACACACTGGAAAAAAATCAGGAGCCAATGCAAATGCCGCCGCAGGCCAGCGTGTTCCGTCGCTGTCCTGCGAACTGTATACCTGCACTTTCGTGGTCACAATAGTGTTGAGTTGAGTCTCAAGCTCCGCTAAAGACATGCCTGGCTCAATTATAACATCGGCGTGGTCGTAGGTCAACGTAAACGAGCGATCACCACGGCATTCCAGTGTCTGGACCTCCTGCACACCGGCCATCTCTTGTGTACTTGTCAGTTCCACAGTGATATCGCTTGTCGTCGTCACCGATCGGTTATTTCCAACTGACCCGCGAACCAGTTCGATAGACTGTACGAAAGGTCTCCGTTGCCCATCGTCATGCATGTAGAGACCTGAACTGTGTGGCACCAACTCGGGCATATTACCGGAGTGGCCAACAAAGGTGACTGTCCATTGCACTAGTGTGACAAGTGTGGCACTTGAGCCCTCCGTGGAAATGTCAAACCAGTCTCGTGTTACTGTGACCTGGTCCACTAGCCCCAAGGTCTCCAGAGCATTTTTCACTTCTGAAACTGAAGCATCGAACGGGATATTCCCCGTACTGCTATCGCCGCCGGGGAGCGAAAGCTTGAAACTCCCCCATGCCGGGTACACACCACTCTCGAAGTCATCCTCACTGCTGAGAACCAAATCGGATCCACTCGCTTTGGAGTATGTCAGCGGAGCAACATTTCCAATGAGGGTGTCAAAAGTGATGAACAACCGCTCGGCAGGATCGGGGGCACACACTGTTGTTTGGACTGCGTCTTCCGCGACGACAGACACAGGAGAACCCCCAACAAGCGTGGAAAGTATGGTTTCTAGCGTGGAAAACGCAGCATCGGCTCGAACTTCGACGCCACTTCCTTCAAAAATTACAGTAAACACGCCACTAGTAGATGGATCACCGATGGACGTGCACGTGAGCGTTTGGACTTCCTGCCGGACGCGAGCTACACCCTTCGTGTCAGAGCTGACAGTGGCCCCACCGCCTATCATGAGTGGAAGACGCCCGACTTCTTTCGTGAATGACACTTTGAATGCATGGTTCAAGGTAACAACCGTGTCTTCTTGGTTCATGGCGGCAGCTGAAACTTCAATACCCCCGCTAGAGACGGTACTTAGAGACTCCAATGCCGTTTTTATCGCAGCAAATGACGCCCCAGTTGCCAATGTCACCGGCTGAGATCCACGGAGGCTTAACGTAAACGAGTCGCTGGTAACGAGCACCTGCTGTACTTCGTTCTGTGGCGCTAGTACCACTGCGCGAAGTCGAATTGCTTGCTCCTCGAGTCGCCGTTTGTCTTTCAGCTGCACCTGGAAATGAAGTGGCTCTCCAGCCTCAAGAACAATTTCTTGCGCGGCCTCGCTGAAATTCTCTACCCGCCAGTCCCCTGTGGCAGCTAATGTGCTGGGGCCATGCGTGACATCGTCGCCTACTTCCACAGTAAACGGGCTTCCCTCCACATGAGTCTTGGTGTCCCATGTCGTAACAGCGACTGAGTAACTTCCGGCGTAATGCGGAGTATAGTAAACGGGGTAAACGCCTTCGCTCCCAATATAGTCTACAACCAATGGGGTTGCGAACAGACTCTCCGCAAATCCACTCGGATACTCGACTGCAAGGTGGGCCGCCCTCCACTGCTGAAGATGTGATAAGAACGTCACTCGCCACTCATAGCCCCCGCCACTATCATCCACTCGAGTGACTGCAACCTCTGCACCATCATAAAGGTCTTCTAATATCATGCGCAGCCCGGAGGCAGATACATCCTGCGGAATTAAAGGCGTCAGTGCTGCATTCGTGTTGCTCGGCGATATACCAGTGACTTGTAGTGGAAGTTGTTTCGCAGTAAAGTCGCCGCAGCCATGGTCCGTCGTAACCGTAATCGTCGAAGCTGTCACAATGGCTGCTGTAAACACGCACTCTTGTACCACGAATTTGGTGTCCACCATCAAAAGACCCACAAGGTTGGTTGCGACGGTCAGTTCGTCGCCTGCCAACTGGGTTACGCACAACGCGCACAAAGGCTCACTAAAGCTGCCGAACGTGAGCTTAAAAAACCCGGACACAGATCGTGAGGAACTTGTGAGGGTTTGAACGGCGCTTGACGTTAGCAACGTTTCATGCTCACCCCGTAACGTGACCAAAAACGCGTCCGATCGTCCATCGCCTGTCGACATGGAGTGGGTCGTGCGGTGACCAACTCGCAGGTTACCAAAGGTATCACGTGCTGCTATCTTGAACGATGTTTCATGACCGCTTGTTGCGACAGCCAGCCCACCGGTGGCTGTATCATCCACCGTACAGCTAGGACCATGCAATTCATTATGTACGACCGTCAATGTTGCGGGGTCACCTAACGGTTGGCAAAAGCTTGCACCCCCAGGACACATGAGAATCGGCGCGCCGTTCAAGTACGTCTGCAGGTCATAGATGCCCGCGCGCGGAATCGAGTACTGGACAAGGTAGAGACTGCCCTGTTCCAGAGAGAGCACACTGCTGCGGTATTGTACAGTGCGATCTGCCCGAAGAACCATTTTCGTCTCGAATACATCCGCACCGCTAGCAGCGTTCGTATATGTGTCACGCGCTTGGATCGAAAAGTTTGACACAAGTCCCGCGACAGCTTCTACAAGACCGTCAAGTACACCGTACGACTTGGCAGCATCGTTTCCAAGTGCTTGGCTAGTGTGCGGAGTTGTTGGTCCTGGGACAACGATCAGTACGAAGGGGCTGCACTTGTTGAGTTTGCCGAGACCGCAGTAGATGTCAACACCATCCACTGTCTTCACCGATAGCAAGTATACACCACTCACGGACGGCAAGTATTTTACGACGTAACGGCCTTGCCCAACGTACTGGGGCTCCTCGAAAGGTGCTAACCTCACACCATCCTCAGAGCGCTCAATTCTGATGGTAAAAGTATCCCCATCCATGGTTTTGTTGTTTCCGTTTTGGTCCTTTGCCTGGATCGTAAATTGCGCAGTCATTCCTGCCGTTGCAGCTGTCAGGCCCTCCCCAAACGCAGTGGTATGCGGAAAGTCTGTGGCGCCGGGTGTCACAGAAACTGGGAATGGGCTGCCAGCAATGTGTTCACCATGGAAAAACGCAGAGCTCGGCACGGGCTCAACAGACAGGTAGGACGAGCTCCAGTCCAAGCGGAAGGATGCGTCACCCGTCTCCTCGTGGTATTCGATTCGTAAATCGTAATACGTCCCTGTCTCCAAATTCACGTGAAAGTTTTCGCGAGTTCCTTCGTCAGCTTCGGCATATTCCCAAGTATCGACCCGTAGAGCGTGGTCGAGCCAGACGCGCACGCCTTCACTGGAGTAAACGTAGAACACATACGTATCCGTCTTCGGAACGGCGAGCTTACCGAACCACCGGATACTAACGTAGTCGCGTCCGTAGTTCGTTATAGAACCGTGGCCCCAATCGAAGTGCAGCAGCGAATCTACACGCGCGATCACCGGTTCATCCTGCAACCAGAAATTGTCAAAGTACATCGCTTGCAGACCTCCAGGCAACAGCTGCTGCACCGCCACCGAGTAACCCTCTGCTGCCTTGTACGGAATGTATCTGGCTGTATAACTTGGGAGTCCTGACTCCTTCTTGAACACCTCGAGCTGCGGTGAGTAGCCCGTTAGAGACTGCCTATCTCCGGCTTGCGTCTCTGTCACCACAACATCCGGGAAGCTGCCGGTGAGCCCATTTACATCTGCAACCAGATTGGCAATGTTACCGAGCTGCGACCGGAATGTAATTTGCCAAGCGAAACGATTGCCAGCGTCCAATTTGTCGGTGCGCGTCACATCCACCAGACCAACCGACGGCAGAGCTTGCAGTGCCTGCTTCATAGTTGCATCGGTTGCGTCAAACGCGATTGGTGCTGTGCGCTCGCTGAGGAACGACAACGCAAACGTCCCTTCCAACGGCGTCGGAGAACCTCCAAGGGTTTTAACTTCCTGGATTTCATACGCGAACGGATGTGCCTCCAACAGCGGCAGGTCACCCAAGGTTTTTGTAAAGGAGATGGTCCAGCGATTGCCGTTGAAACGCTCCTCCTTTTGGACATCCACCTCTCGCACCGCGCTCAACGACATCTCAAGCTCGTTCTTCAGCTCCTGAGCATCAATATCGAATGGCAAGTTGCGGGTTGTGTCGCCCATGAAATTTAGCACGAAAGTACCACCTAGCGGCAGCTTCATTCGAGTCACCTCCTTTACGAATACGTTGGCATCGTTTCCGACTAAGTTCGCCTTCGATACGACGGTAATGTCCGGCACGCTGCCTAGAATCTCATTAAAGGTCACAAGCCATGTCTGGAGTCCCGTCGCGCTGTTATAGTCAGCGTTCTCCACAGAAACAGTCACATCATCAATGCCGTCCAGGTTCTCAAGGAGACCTTCCAACACTTCAGCACTGGCATCAGAGGGAATGGTCACGTCTCCTACACCCGCAAATGCCAGAACAAACTCTCCACTCAAGGTAGTGGCAGTGTCGCCATTGGCCCATGTCGAAATCGCCTGCACTTCCGGGATGGATTCCACGCTGGCCGAGGTTGCCACGGTTTGCACGTCACACACGCCATTCTGCACTTCTTTAAATGGCAGAGGTGTTCCAGCGATATCACCAAGCAGCTGAATCGGTGGTAGATCACACAAGTCACTCACGAATGTAACAGCATAGGTCCAGGACTCGGGCATAGCATCGCTGTTGGTCAGTCGAGAAACCTGCACACTTTCGATGTTCTCCAGCGTTTCGAGACTCGTCTTGACTAGGTATGCGGCTCGGTTGTCCGTCGCAGCTGCCAGCTCGGCGGCATCGATAGTCACTGAGCTTGTCGCTGCAATACCATCAATCCGGGAACTGGATGTGTCGAGCTTGAAGTTGATTGCTCCCGTGGTGGCATCGAAAGTGACAGTCTGGATCTCGTACCGAACCGGGTTATACACTGCGAGTCCTCCCTCGGACACAAATTCATGCGTACCGTCCACAACCGACGGCGGCGACCCCCATAATTCGGTCCAGAAGCGATCTTGACCCTGAAAATCAGCTGGTAGAGTCGCATAGGTCACCACGTCGCCTGAAGCTTTGCGAGGGGCAATCACAAATTCGTTCGCTTCGCCCTTCACAAACTCCTCCACATTGACAGCAGCTGTGTTGGTTGCATCAAGTAGCGCAGCATCCCCCACATAGGACGTAAAGGTCACGTACCATACACAATCGGCCCCATTCAGGTCTGCTCGAGATACATGCACAGCCCCCAGCCCCAGTTCGCTCGCGATCAGCATTGCCTCCAACTCGCCAGCTGTCGTAGCTGTGGTAATTGCGCCTGATAACTTGCTAGAGTCACCCCAACTCAGCTGGAACGTGCTTAATCCCAGATCCTTGGTTTTAATGCTCTGTACCTCGTATACCACTCCTGCTATGCCTTGCCGCAGTGCTGGCCCGTATGCCAGTGTGTGCAAGCTCGAGGCCCCAGGGGAAGCAGCGACAGCTGAAGTGGACTCACCGCCAATGCCCTCGCCGGCAGCATTAATGGCCACCACGACAAAGGCGTAGAGCGTGTCGGGCACTAAATCCGCCGACGTAAAACTCATAACGTCGGGCGATGTCGCTCCGTCGTAAATGACTCGCCCTGGAGTACCTTCTTGCACCGTAGCAACGTCAATACGAGCCGACCCACCTGTAAGACGCCCAGCAGTTACCTTCATCGTGGGGACGTCCCCTAACTCCGTCCGAAAAGTAATGTCCCAGTTCATCGCGTTGTCAGTGCCCTCCGTAAGCGTCACATCCACTACGCCAATAGAAGGGAGATTCTCCAATTGCCTCTTCATTTCCAAAGCGGTTGTTTGGACTGGAATGTGACCCGTTTCAAACCCGCGGAACGCCACCGTGAAATCCCCTCCAAGCGCCGATGTACCTTCTTGGAGACGTCGCACTTCGGTTGAGTATGCAACGGCCAGTATGGTGTTTGTGAGCTGATCGGGAATGACCACAATCATTTCCAGTGGACCATCGAAGCTACTGAAAACAATCGTCCAGGTTTTACCGGCTGACCCTGTGGTATGAGTCTCTGAAGTCACGCCTACTGTGCCTACACCACAGCTTTCCACCGCGTCTTTCACCTCCTGGTCCGTTGCGCTCCCCGCATTGAGCAGCAGAGTCGTCTGGTCGTTTACGTACAACTTGAATTGACCAGACGCACCCAGGATAGTTACTTCTTGGATTTCAGGTGCCGGTGCACTCACAAGAGTTGCAATGCGCTGGATTTCCAGGTGTACAGGAGACCCAGAGGGCGTATAGCTAGCGGTTACGCCTGCGAATTGCCATAGTCTGTACCCGAGCAGAGGCGAACCGTTGCATCCTGTGAGCGTGGAGGTACATGACAAAGGCGGCTGCCATGCTACGCGAATCGATGTAGCTGACACATCCACGATACTCGGGGCGCTGGGTGCAGACGGAACGTTGGCCATCACTAGAGCCAGAACGGAGCTCTGACCGGAGGGTCCAATATCGTTCAGTGCACGGATGTAGAATCGATACACGTTACCCTCCGTCAACCCTGATAACTCGTGCGAATATCCATGCGGAAAATCTCCTAGAAGCGCCTGCTTGACCCACGTGTCTGCTCCTTCCTCCATAAACAGCTCGTAGCTGGTTACGGCAGAGCCGCCGTTGTCTGCTGGCGGCTCCCAATTGAGAAATGCTATGCCATCGTTCGCCACGTCCGAATAGATTGTCGTGCGCGAGTCTCGTGTCAACGAGGCCGGAGGCTCCGGTACCACAGGAGATCGCACCGTATACTCCACAGGTGTGCTGAACGCCCCATAGCACGCGGTATTGACGTTATCAGACGAGCAAAAATTGACAGCTCGCACCTTGAACAGGTACTTGTGCCCAGATTCGATGACGTTGTCGGCGCTCGTCTCAAGAGTAGTCCTTCGCGTTTTAGCGTCATTGGGCCGGTCATAAACTTTTCTGTACGAGGACTCACCCCACTCCGATATCCACAGTTCATATCCGCTTACGATAGCTCCACCATTGACGGTCGGTGTTTCCCATGTCACCGTGATGGAGGTGAGAGTTGAAGTATCAAGTTTTACTGGCCACGGGGCGCCTGGCGGTAAATTCTTTGTGGTCACAAACTCTGGCGTTGATAACACACGATGTCCAAAGCCAACGACACTGTCGAAATAAACACGCGTGAAGTACGTAGTACCGAAGCTCAAACCCGAAAGGATTGTCTCGAACGGCTCGTTACCTGATAGATCTGTTTCAAGAACCATTCCCGATGGTGCGACTCCTTTCACGACCTCGGTCACTTCCACTGCCGGTACATTCGCTCCAAGGCCACCCACCAAGTTGGTAGTGACGCCTGTGAGCTCGTTCACGTCGCCAATGTTACACACAGCTGGATTCAATCGACAGTCGTTGAACGTTACGAACCACGAGTAGCCATCCCCATTGGTCTGGCGGGAAACGCTGACACCGCCGATCGTTGGGATTGCTTGCAAGGCTTGTTGCATGCCTGCGGTGGTCTCGTGGGGGGATAGGTTCACCGTCGTCTGCTCAGGAAGTACACCGTCTACAAAGGCCAGTTGAAAAGTGCCATCCACCGGGAGAGACCCGTCTTGGATCAGACTGACTCCAACTTGACTGTTTGTGCCCAGCAGGCTGGTATAATCCACACCTAGGAGGTCCAAATCACCCGCACCGATGGGAAAACCTCCTGGGTTTGCCACGAACGTCACAGTCCACACATACTCATTCTTGAACGAAGGCCCAGAACGCATTACGGCCACAGTGCCGACGTTGGGCAGCGCCTCCAGTTTGCTCTTCACCGTTGTGTCTGACGCATCGTGGTCAATATGCTCGGTACGATGACCACCTAGGCTCAGTGTGAAGGAGCCCGTGACGTGGTTGCCGCCAACGGATGGTAGAACATCATATGGTTTTGAGCCGCGGGTGTACACCACAATACCTGCGCCATTGCCCACAAGTCGGTCATTTGTCGCCCGTACCACCATGGCTGGCACGTAGCCACAATTTGTGAATGTAACTCGCCACAAACGTTCCCCCGCATTCTGCTTGTCGGTAGGCAGCTTCATTGTTCCATCATCCACCTCGATAGCAACAGCTGCATCCAGAGCAGACAACGCATCTTGGAGAGCAATGCTCGAAGCATCGAACTGAAGTGGTGTAGTATCGGCATCCTTTCCCCTCAGGTACGTCAGCTTGAACTCGCCGCTCACGGGAGCTTGGCCCTGGACCTTGTTGGCGATATCAACGCGGCGATTTCCCTCCAGGTCGTAGGTGTTTGCACTAAGGAGTGGCATGTCGCCCTGGATCCCCACGACCGTGTTGAAGGTGACTTCAAATCCCGAACTGCAGCCTGCAATGATATCGCAGGGGCTACACGCCGTAGTCCGATCACCGTAGAACGCCACCGATACACTAGTGATTGATGTGAGCTCCTCGAGAGTAGCTTTGATTGCAGCGGCAGAAGTCTCACTTGCCTCAATGGGAGCAGTAGTCTCGTCCAAGAAAGTGAGTGTGAATGCACCAGCGTCCCCGAGGGCATCACAACTTACACGCTGTACCTCACTTTCTGGAACACCCGAGTACGAGCTCGTCAGGTGAACAAGCTGAACCTCCCCTATCGTATCCGTAGACGTCGTAACCGTTTGGACTTCATTCACCACTGGCACCCGCAGCCGGACTTCCTGTACTTCGTCGACAATTGGGACAGTGCCATACTCAACTCGATAGGAGTCCAGCGGCATCCCTCCGTCGTTCAGCGGCGAGTTCAACCGTACAGCTATCGTGGTGCCATCCACTGCTGCAAGCGATACATTGGTGGGTGCGCTTGGAATCTGAGCCGTCGGAACCGCAAACTGCGGTGTCGAAATGGTGGCAGCACCCAGACCCGCAGGGTTGATGGCCGACACACGGAAATAGAATGGCACGTTCTCGTCCACGTGGGTGGCTGTTACTGACAAATCGCTCAGATCAGTCATAACGAGGCTGTCAAAACTGAGACCTGTACATACACAAATACACACGCATCCAAAGAGTCCCAGAGTCAGTGCAATACAGCTGATAAGCCATGGATTGGAGCGCGCCCCGCACGCATTGAGTTCTGGTTTACCATTGTCCGGGTCCTTTGAATTGAACGGTGGAGACTCGCCCTTGACTGTTTCCGTAGCACCGATTCGTGGGTCTGTACCAGTGAGCGCGCGCGCATCGGGCTGGAGCATCGGCAGGTCGCCCAGGTTGTTCATAAATGAAATCGTCCATGCATAGCCGTTGTTAGGGTCGGGATCGGACCTTGTGACAGCCACTGTGCCAATGGTCGAGAGCCCCTCCAGTTGGCTTTTCATCACAGCCCAACTCGCATCGAATGGCATATAACCGGTGCGCTGTCCATCAAACTCGAGCGCAAAGATCCCGCCCAGCTCCGTAGAAGTGCCATCTACCGCTGGTTCGATCGTGATCGTGTCCCCGCCCGTTGTCGTGTCTGTAGTCTCGAAGGAGGCCCCGTTATCAATGGATATCTTCATGAGATCCAGGTTTCCAGCGTTACCGTCGAAGGTGACGCTCCACGTGCACGTTTCGTCGGATCCAGCTATCGCAGTCACGGAGACATCCGCGACATTGGCCAATCGCTCTAGCTCTGCCTTGATGATATTGATCGACCCGTCCTTCACGGTGGTGAGCTCGATGGTATCATCGCCGACGGTGACTTCCGTCGCAGGCCCAGCCCCGTTTTCAGCCACGATGGCCTTCAGCTGCACGACGTTGCCCGGTTGGTTGGTGAAGGTCACGGTCCACGTGCATTCGTGGGTGGCCGCAAAGGCACTGGAAGCCACACTAACAGTGCCGGAAACACCACTCAGAGCACTAAGCTCCGCTTCAATCGCAGCTGCGCCCAGCGAACAGTCCCCGTCGCCGCCGCTGTTCACGTAGATGGGGTTGGTTTTCTCGGTCTGCCCTCCCTGCGCATTGCTCGTGTACTGAAGTTGGATCGCAGTTGTTTGGGACACCAGTGCATCCCCTCCTGCAGCTGTCGAATCTTGTGTCGTAACTTGGATCTCTTGAACCTCCGGTTGTGTTGACATGCACGTTCCGTCGCCCATGGGGTTGGCCGGAATGGGTCCAGTAGTGGTCGTTTGGCCCGCGGCAGTCACTTGCAGTAGAAACGAGGTATCCTCTTGAACAGCTGACCCAGATGTAGTGGTAACCACCACCTTCTGCACCTCCTGGATAGTGCCTGGATGGGTGCGAGTGATACGGACATCCATGGAGGCTGCCGCATTGTCAGTGCGGGTCTCCTCTAACCGCGTGATGTCTTTCTCTAGTGCCACAAGCGAACCCTTGAGGGTGAGGAACGAGATTGCCCACGTGTAGCCGCCCTGCAGATCGGGGCTCTCTGTTCGCAACACGTCTAGCGTCCCGATGTTATCCAGCTTCTCGAGTTCTTGTTTCATGGTGGCAGCGTCGCAATCGTGCGCGAGGTCGATCGTCGACGAGCCATCGAAGCTAAGCTGGAACGAGCCCAGCAGTTGGTTACCCGCGGAGATCTCCTCCACCTCAACCAATGCCCCAGCAGCCTCCAGTGTGTTGGCTTCCAACGTGATATCCGGTAGATTTCCAGCGTTGGCACCGCCTGTGAAAGTGATGTCCCACTTGTAGCCGTGCTGGTGGTCTGGACCCACACGAATTACATTCACAGATTCCACCGAGCGCAGCTCCTCCAGTGCCTGTTGCATCTCCGCGTCGCTGGTGTCGGGCGCCAGCTCTCGTGTCGTCTCGCCCTTGAATCCCAGCGTAAAGGTCCCTCCGCTGATGACGTTCCCCTGCACAGGTGTACTCAACACCACATTGGCGCCACTGCCCGTCAAAAAGCTGCTCTTGAGCGTGAGCGACGGCACGTCCCCCATGTCCGCGCTGAAGGTCACGGCCCACGTGACGCCACCCTCGGGGCTGGGATTCAAGCGCGTCACGCTTTGCACGCCGTTGGGCCCGATGTTCTGCATGGCGTTCAGGATCTCCAGCACACCCGAGCGGTCTCCGGACGCCGGCGCATTAAAGCCAATGATGCCTGAGCGCTGCACACTCCCGCCCTGTGCCGTCGTGTCCAGCTCGAGCGTGAAGACGCCGCCCAGCGTCTCGCCTGGCGCGGCGCTCGTGGTGATCGTCTGCTCCTCCGGCACCGCCGTGGCACTCGTTGTCACGCGCTGGATTTCCTGTACGGCGCCCGCATACGTCTGCACGGTCTGCACTTCGTTGGCGCCCGTATTGACCCCTGAGCGGACCACCTGGACCTCTCTCGCGCCCGGGTCCGGGTCCCATTCCACGAGATAGGCCGACACGGGCGCGCCGCCGTCCGACAGTGGCGGCTCCCACGCCACGTGCAGCGCGTCCGGCCCGCGCACCTCCAGCGCCACGTTCAGCGGCGCAGAGGGCACCGTCACGGCCGAGTCGCCACCCACCGCCGCCAGCAGCGCCACAGCGCCCGCCGTTACCGCTAGAAGCCGCATCGAGCCGCCTGCGTTCGCGCGCCAGTCGCTGTTCTGCTCCGCGAGAATGGATCTTTGGAAGCAAGCCCTAGAGCGCAATCGTGCCACGAAGTCCAAGCGCCGCGCCGCTTCGACGACCTCCAACGGTAGGGATAACTTCGCTAAAGTACGATTTCGGGGTGTCAACTGAAGGAACACTTGGGGCCCGGTGTCTGATCAAGGCGGCCGCTCAAGGCCTGTCCTCGTGCCCGCGCTGCCGCGGAACGGCCTCGCTTGGAGAAGCTCGGTCAATCTTCATTCTCGAGGATCTCCTGGGTGGGGTCTTTGAGAAGAGCTCTCGGGAAACCGCTACGAGGTGGACGGCGTGAATCGCCTGCTGGAGCCGAAGATCGCGGTCGAGTTCGACGGACGCCAGTATGCCGGACATCCTGCTGCTTACGAGTGTGCGTGACCGTGAAACTAATGTGTGCTATTCTTGAAAAGGAACGCGTTCACTGCTTCCAAAAGGACCTGTGCGATTGGCTGGGCCACCTAATGAGAGACCATCTGGAGGAGGACCTGAAAGCCTGGGGTGTGGTGCTTATACGCGTTCCGTACACTTGCGACACTTTCGCCAAGGTCGCGAACTACATCGTCGCGCGCCTGCCCAAGAAGTTCGGCGTCTCCCGCCCTAAGGGTGGCTGGAAGGCGATGGAGAAGCGCTTCAACGCACGCCATGACGTTGCCAAGCTGGTTGCCGAGGAGGCGCGAAGCGTTCGAGACGCCAAGAAGTTTGCAGCGCTCAAGGTGCGCATGCCCGCTCCGAAGTGTGGGCGCCCACCGTCCAAGGACTGGGTGTGGCTCTCTGGCGTCGAGGGCCCCGTGGAGGCAGCGCGGTGCATCCATTGCTACAAGGAGGTCAAGACGAAAGGCAAGCTGGCGAAAGTTCGAGGGCACCTGGAGATTTGCCGCGCCTATCGAAAGTCGCTGGGCCGCTTTCGAGCTCCCGATCCGACAGATGCTGAGGTAGTGGCCGTGCTGGAGTGCCTTTGGGATGAATGAGCGGCACCGTGCCACACACGCCATGGTGTTTCTTGGTGACAGTCCACTCAATCAAGTGGCGCCGTATCGGTAACGTAACATATAACATGTATAAGCCAACTCAGACGTGTAGAAGCTCCTTTGCAGCGTCGCCGCTCTGGTGAATGGAGCCTCCTGATTCGTGTCTACCTGGAAGGCAAGTGAGGACGCCGTAATGTGGTCAAGAGCACGACTCTTTCCGCGTTGCGTGTCCACTTATCTTCACTGTCTACTTGCGATATGGACATTATGACCACCCGCCTTGACCGTCGCGACGTCCGAGCTTCAAGTGTGCCCAACTGCTCCGGCTGCAGGCGATTGCTCGAGCCCAAAAGGAACGCACAAGCACCACACTGCCCCAACCTTTGGTGGGTGCGTGCGTGTACGTCGACCGCACCGCACTCTCCGCCATGGTGGCAACAAGCTCCGCACCAAATACCTGCACTCGAGTCCGGCAACGTCTGCTGAAGAACCATGGTGTCGCAGTACAGGACGGCGATATCTCGAACCTGGAAGTTCAGCGCTTTAGAGCTGAGCCCATGCATCGGCGAGTCCAAAGCCGACGGCTCCACGCAGAAAGTGAGAAGCCTCTTGGAGGATCTAAAACCGATGCGACTAGCGTAACGAACGCTGTCGGCATGCTAATCGAACGCACTCAAATAGGCTCTAGGCGCAACAATTTCCATGGTCCCGTGCAGAACAAAGCAGCACAGAATCGACCCAAGTATAGAGTGCGGGGGCGAACCGCTCAGTTCCACACTGTACAATAGCTCGCGACAGTATTGGCTCTCTATTTCTAGTTCCTAGTGGCTGTCTGGCCCTAGAGGTGCCAACAGACCCCACTTCGCCAAGAACTCCAGGACGAGCAAGTCGCTGCCCCAATCGCCCTTCCCTAGGGTCTTCCTGTTTCACTTCCGCTCTCTCGCAGTGTACTCACTTCCAGTCTTCCGTGCTGTCTGAGACCCCTGCTGCCCAGCACGTCTCTCACGATGCCGGGCTTCGACCCGAATATCCCGCCGTGGGCAGCACAGTACTACGAGCAACAGAGGCAGCTGCGCGTGAAGCAGACGTGGAGCTCAAGACTGCGGCTGGCGGCCATCAGCGCGTACCTGGCTGTCTTTGGGCGTATTGTGGTGATGCCCATGGCGATGGTCGTCCTGTTCTCGAGGACAGGCTACCTGACGAGCGGTACCTTCCTCATCGAGTCCAAAGACAGCTACTTTGCGTATTCGCAGATGGATTTGGTCATGTCGGGCGGCTGCACACCGTGCCACATCTCGTGCAAGAAGGCCCTGCACCAAATGGCCACCTTCAACCACGACGCGCTCATGAGCAAACCCACCTTCGAGGATCTGTACACGGCCACATCCTGGGACTACAGCATTCTACCCGACGAGGCCTTCACATTGGCGGACTCCCTTGAGGCCAGTGGTGCCGTCTGCTCTGGCGGGGTGGACGAATGGGGCTCCCCGCTTACAATCATCACGGGCGAAGCGCAGGAGGTTGTGGATATCATCACCACGCTCAACCTGTCCGTGGCGCCGCAGACACTGCTTGAAGCCAAGAAGGGGATTGAAATCAAGGATGATTGTGTCACGAAGTGGGCTGTAGAGTCCCATCTGCGTCTATTCAAGTTCCAAGCCGTCGCAAACAGCATCGACTACTCGTCCATCCCGGCGGCAGATTTCAACGTCTTCCCGGAGTACACCGAGTGTCGCCCAGATGTGCCCAAGGATGGTATCGTGGGCGAGAAGCTGGCCCTGTCAACCGCTGGTGAGGACTTGGTGGCTGTCGTCCCGGACATTTTGAAGCTCTTCCCGTACGAGTTCATCAGCAGCCTGCCGGACATCTCGCGTACAATCGTGACAACCAGCCCCACCATATATAACGCAGCGAGCGTTACACAGAGCTATTTCCGCGGGTACTACGGCGGCTGCCGCGTGCGCACGGTGAACACTACGGGGGTCTACGTGGAGGATACGTGCACGCTGGCGAAACGTTGGGAGACGTATGGCCTCATGCTGCAATCCCCCGACGACATTCCAGTTTGCAGTGTCGGCAATATCTGTATCCACAACTACTACAATTCCTTATGGGAATGGGTCACGGGAGTGGATCCGAACATCGACAAACGTGCACTCATGCTCATCAACGTGTTCCGGAACCGATACGCTGACACGGTCCAGCTGAGCATTTTGCCAGGCATGGTGGTGGTGCAGATCCTGCTCATGGGTGTCATCAGTCTCTACCAGATCATGTCCCACAAGCGGTCCGTGCTGCTCACGCAGATCTGGGCGTACCGCTGCCAGAACGGTCGTATGCAGGTTCTCTACCTCGTGCAGATCACTTACCACCTCATCTACAACTCCGACCTATACTACATGGGACTAACGACTGGCACACTCACGGTGGAGTCGGTGGCCAACCTCACCTTCAGTGTGTTCGTCTTCTCCTATGCCTTCATCAATCTGGCCAAGGCGCGCTCGGGTGAACAACAGCTGGACCGCTACTTCCGCCTCACTTGGGAGACCATGCAGATCGTGATTACGACAATCGTGGCCACAGTGCTTTTCTCGGTGCGCTCCAGCTCTCTTCGCTTTGTTGTCGACGTCAACGGCGAGCTACTGCGTAAGACGACTGAGCGCGGAGCCAAGTACTGCGGTTTGAACGACTCGTGCTTCCTCATGAAGTGGAACCTAGTCTATATCATCGCGGGGTTCTCCACAGTGCTGGGGCTGTTCGCGCTCTCGGCCTCGGCCTTGGCCCAAAGGCAGTACTCCCACCAGACTACGACCGCTTCTCCTGCAGTGCGTGCCCCACAGACACGTCCCACTAAAGTGAAGACCAAAAGCCGACACGAAGCCAAATATGCTGTCACAGACGCCAACGACGTGAAGACTTCGGCGGATGATGACGATCCCAGCGACCTGGAGGAGGAGGCTAGCGCTCCTGTAAAGCCAAACGCTAACGCGAAGCCTAGCTCAAACGCGAAGCCGAATACCAACAACAAGCCCAGCGCTAAAGGGAAGCCAAGTGATAAACCGAAGGACCTACCACCCCTCACCTCGTTTGAGGAGCACTGCCTCGGCTCACCGTTCACGAGGCTCTTCAAGGACTGCGACGACTTTTCCTCGGTGACCTACATGGGCAAGCGCTGCACGAGCGTCGAGGCACTGCTGCTCACCGGCTACCTTTTCTACGGCCAGCACATTTACCAGGCGCCATCCGTGGTCATGCTCTTGACGGCGCGTCTCCTTCCGCGCAAACTGCTTCGTACATTCAATGTGCTGCTCATTCGCTGGTGGGTGCACCCAGAAGAGGGAACGACCTCGTACGCGCACTCGTGCACCTGGTACACCGCAAGCGCAGAGAACTACAAGCTTTCAGAAGCCACTCCTGTCGCCTGAAAGCAATACATAATGACGAGCGCGGATCTATTTAAGTGAGGTCTCGCAAAACGCGCCACGATACCAGCTAGCGTGTGCAGAAGATTTTTCATATACCTATCTAGCTCCACAGATCGTGCGCAGTTCACAACCTAGGCCACGTTGATGCCAGTATGATTTCCAATCCCCAGAGGTGGTGATTCGGGGGTGACTTCTAATAGCTTCCCTTTGCCAGTGCTCGTTGATAGTGTCTCAACGCTCGTTCATGGTTCAATGAGACCTCATCGTGACAGCAACTTATCTGATCAAACACAAGCGCAATCTCAAATTGATCAGGATATGCAGTGACGAAATGCCTGGTGGTCTACTGACAGTTTGCTCAGTCACGCGGGATCGAAGTGCATGCCTTGCACACACGAGCGGGTTGTACGCTGATGGCAATACAGCTCCAAATTATGTGCTCCAGCATATGCGTGGCTTATCGGAATCCGGTGCCGCGGATATTGCTTGTAGTCAAAACCTACGTCGACGAACGAATGGAAAATGCCGCCGGAGGGTATGGTCAATCTCGCCATGGACTACGAATCACCTGCCATGGCGATTCCTTACGGCCCGAGCTCCCAGCAAGTTACAGTGGCGAAGCACGAGCAGCAGCAGCAGCAACCAATTAGGTCAACCAGGGTATCACTGTTGCGAGTCGCCACCATCATTGCGTACCTGGTCGTTACTGATCTTGTCAGTGGCGGTCGTGGTCCCCTGCTCCGACACGAGCTACCAAACGAATGGCACGTTTCTCCTCGAGAATAAAGCGACCAGCAAGAGCTACACGGAGTACTAACCAATGGGCCAGCGAACTTTAGGCGGGCGCATGGGGTGGCGCTACAACATGTGGTCAGCTTCAACCACAGTCGAAGTCCGTGGACCTCCATGGAACGGCACTCACATCTGCTCGGGTGTGCTTGGCCATTACGCGAAGCCCAGGAGACCGTAGACATCACCAACACGCTTAGTCTCTCTGTTTCACCGCATCAATTGCTGGGCATCACACCCAAAGACGATCGCGCAACCACGGCTCATCAAATGCCAGCCTTTCAACCAAGTCCACCCAATCATTACGCGCATGGTGGCAACCCCAAGAGCCCTTCCAGGCGTTTTCTCCATTTTGGCCCGTGCTGCAGCTTTCATAAGGCGACGGCGGATACACTGGATAAAAAGCGCATCTGCATTGCTGGACATCTTCAGAGCACGCGTTTGGCAACCCGTTCGCCAGGAGGGGCATCCTTGAGTTCTCTTCCCAACTCGCGCTCCTTTCAGGACCACGTGCGCTACTTCGTTCAGACGAAGCAAGATAAAGCCCAGGTCCGGGCACGTTTGCGGCAGTCGCTGTTTGCGCGTGCGTCGCACGGTCTTCTGCACCCGAAGCTGAAGCAGAAGCAGCTCCCGTGGAAAACCTGCACTAGCCTCTAGGTCCATTCACAAAAGTAGGTGGGGCCAAGAGGAGGTTGACTCTGCTAAAACTCAGAGTAATACGCCCAAAGCTTCAAGGAGAGCGTCACACACCCAAGTGTCGACACGTCAGCGCGCGTGACCCCCAGCGCTTTTGCCTTGATGTGTGTGGTTGAACATGGTCATGGCCATCCTCCCAAGGAGACCTTCGTCCCCAAGCTCCGCTTCCAGGAGCTCACTTTGCAACTTGCTTCGACGTGCGATCATCAGCACCTCCGTCCTCCTTGACCCTCTTCCACCCCAACCTTCCCAATGGCCCAACAGGTACGAGTCCATCCGTTGCTGCTGCTCCATGCGGTCGGCAGTCTGCTGTGTGCCGCTCGTCTTGCTCACGGCCTTTGTGCGGCCTCGTAGAACCCGAGCTTCGTGCTACAGAAGGTGGGCGTGGTGCGCTTCGAGGACCGGCCCGTGCCCGAGCTGTCGTCCCCGCACGACGTGCTCGTGGAAGTGCGCTTCACGGGCATCTGCGGCAGCGACGTGCACTACTACACGCACGGGCGCATCGGGCAGTTCGTGGTGGAGCAGCCACTGGTGCTGGGCCACGAGTCCGCGGGCGTCGTGCGCGCCGTGGGCGCCGCCGTGACCACGCTGCAGGTGGGCGACGAGGTGGCCATGGAGCCTGGTACGCCCTGCCGCCGCTGTGTGGCCTGCAAGGCCGGCCACTACAACCTCTGCCCGGACATGGCCTTTGCCGCCACGCCGCCCATCGACGGCACGCTGGCCAAGCTCTACGCGCTGCCCGAAGACCTGTGCTACAAGCTACCGGCCAACGTGAGCATGCGGGAAGGCGCGCTGCTGGAGCCTGCAGCGGTGGCCGTGCACTTCTGCCGCCTGGCCAATGTCTCTCCGGGCCAAAGCGTCGTGGTCTTCGGCGCGGGCCCCGTGGGGCTTCTGGCCTGTAAAGTGGCTCGAGGCGTCTTTGGAGCCGCCACCGTCGTGGCCGTGGATGTGAACGAGGAGCGTCTGGCCTTTGCCAATCAGCACGCGGCCACGCACGTCTACCGCCCGGCCAAGGACGCCACGCCCGAAGCCACGGCGCGAGAGATCCTCAAGCTCAGCGACCTGCCAGCCCAAGGCGCCGACGTGGTCATCGACGCCAGCGGCGCGCAGAGCTGCATCCAAACGGCCGTGCACGTGGCCAGACCCGGCGGCGCCTACACGCAAGGCGGCATGGGCACGCCCGACGTGCTCTTCCCCATCGGCCTGCTCTGCAGCAAGGAGCTGCACGTCACGGGCAGCTTCCGCTACTCGGGTGGCGACTACCAGTTGGCCCTAGACGCGCTGGCGGCCGGCAAGCTCAGCGTGCGCGAGCTCATCAGCCAAACCGTGCGCTTCGAGGACGCGCAAGAGGCCTTCGAGAACGTCAAGCACGGCCGCGGCATCAAGTGGCTCATCGCCGGCCCGCAGTAAGCGGCCGTCGGACTCACCTCGTCTCCTGCTGGCCTCGCGCCCGCCTACTGCACGTCAGTCCGCCATCGCATGAACAAACCACGAAGTGTTGCCACCACGAAACGTAGCCATTACGGAATGTAGCCACAACGTAATGTAGCCACAACGTAATGTAGCCATTACGGAATGTAGCCACAACGTAATGTGGCTACATTCCACTTATTCGTGGCCTTCAGGGCGGCCCTGTGAGCCCCACTGCGCGCTTCTCACCCAGCTTCCCGCTCTCTGCGTCTCCGTGCGCTTGTACGCCGCGGTTCTCGTCCATATTCCGTGCCGATTCGCATGTCCTGGCCGTATTCCCTCTCTCTCGCTCGCTCTCTTGCCTTGTGCAGGGCGTCTCGAGCGTTACAGGGCGCTGGAGCCCACGGCCGTGGCCTGGCGCGTCGGCTGCTGCGTCGCCCCCGCGGACGTTGCGCTGGCCACGCGAGGCAGCGAGATGACGGCCGTGAGGTGGCTCATGTTCGCACACAGACAGAGCCACTGCTGCGTCTCGAGGCCCGGCGGCGGCCGCTCCACGCGGCGACGACTGCCGTCCATGGCGCAGGTCCAGAGCGCCAGTGGCAGTTGCTCGCGCACGGGCTTGCGGTGCTGCTGCTCCAGCCAGCGCCGCGCCTGCCAGGCCTCCATGCCGAAGATCTCCTGCGTGTAGCGCGCGTGGTCGGCCAGCGCGTCCACGAGCCGCACGCGCACCACGCGCTCCAGGGCGCGCACACTGCGCAGACTCAGCAGGTCCAGCCGCACCACAGCGGGGGACGCGCCCGAGGGCGACGGCCGGCGGTGCGGACAGGGCGTGGAGCCCACGCGCGCCTCCGAGCCGGCCGCCACCGTCTGGATGAAGCACTTGACGCTGCGCTTGTCCTGGCTCACGAGCAGGCGACTCACGGCCACCATGTCCGCCCGCCGCGCCCCGCGGTGGCTCCGCATGACGCTGGGTCGACACACGGGCGTCTCTCGGGCGCGCGCCGCTCGAGCTGCCCACGGGAACGCCTCGGCGTCCCTGGGCTCGGTCGGAGGCGTGCGGGGCGTCTGGCTCGCGCCATCCACTCGCTCCAGATACCGTGCGGCCTCCTGCTCCAGCTCAGCCAGCACCAGCGCCGGCATCTCGGCCAGCGCCTTCTGCTTGCGCGTCAGCGGCTTGACCGTCGACTTGGCCATAGGCTTGTTGCGTGCGGTGGCGGCCAACGGCGAGATGGCGTCCTGCGTCGTCGATGTGGCGGTCGGCAGGCCACGGACGCTCGTGGGCGTCTGCACAGGCGCGTGACGCTTCACTCGCTTGGCCGCACTGACGTCCTGCGTCCCCGTCGCGGCCACGGCGCGCTTGAGACTAGCCTGAGGGATAGGAGCCACTTGCGTCGCAACCTCCTCCTGCGTGTCCTCCGTCAGCGGCTCGTCCTCCTCCACGGCCACCGCCACAGTCACCGCCTTGGCCGTCGTCTCGCTCGTCGCCACTTGTCTCTCCACGTCCTGCTGGGAGTCCGGAGCCGTCTCGACGTTCTCTGCGTCGCTCGCGGTTGGCTGCTCGTCCTCGCGTCCCACACCGTCCACGGCCACCGACAGCGCGTCAACGGCTTCGTGCGTCTCGGGCTCCTCCAGCTCCTCCATGACCGCCACGACGCCGGCGTTGGGCGGCTCCACACGCGTCTGCGCGGCGTCTTCGAGTGCGTCTTCCCCGTCCGTGAGCGCCTCCGCCTCTTCTCGGGGCTGCGCGTTCGTCCCGCCGCTGCGACTCGCGTGTGGGCCCGCGCCCAGTCCGTTGGCGGACGTCGAGCCAACGCCCGAGCCGGTCGTCGAGCGCAGGGCCGAGCCGGACGTCGAGCCGTCCGCCATGTCCACGTCTGCATCACCTGGTGCAGCGCCTGCGTCCGCCGAGCCGTTGGCCGCGTCGCCACCGCTTGGCGCCTCTCGCGTCTGCGCGCTGCGCGTGTCCAGGAAGAGATACACGGGCGCGGCGTCCCCCAGTCCGTCGTAGCGCCGCGGGCCCGGGAGCGCGCGGAAGTGGCGCCAGTGCTGCAGCCCACGCTCGAGCTCGGCCTGCGCCTGCTGCTCCGAGACGTGGAGCGCGGCGAGCCGCGCCGCAAAGGCCCGGCGACTCGCGCGCAGCAGCCCCGCGGTGGTGCCGGCGTCCTCGTCGGCCGTCACGTAGTGCAGCTGCAGTTCGGCCATCACGTGGCGCTGCAGACAGTGGCGCAGCAGGTCCACGGGCCGCGCAAAGTCGGCGGCCGCGGCCACGCGCAGCGCGTAGCGGTTGGGCACGGCCAGCACGCGTTCGTCCGCAAAGGTGCGCACGCTCAGCAGCTGCTCGCCGCGGCCGCGAGGCTCCATCTCCTCGGCCGAGACGACGACGCCCCAGTGGTTGGCGGCCGTGGGTAAAGGCGGCGAGGCCGGCGCAGGCAGCAGCGCGTTGGCGAACTCGAGCACGAGCACCACGTCTCCCGGCGCCAGGCGCAGACGCAGCGAGTTGGTCGCGTCCGGGCTGCGCAGCGTCCAGGCCGGAGGCGGCACGGAACCGGCCGCGTGGGCCCCGCATACGTGCAGGTTGCTCGCGCCCAGCAGCGCCGCCGCCTCGGACACCACGGCCTGGTCTGGCGTCGTACTGGCCAAAGTGGCCGTCGTGGCGGTGGCCAACGTGGCGGTGGCGGCCCTCGGGCAGCGCAGGTGCGAGGCGGCGAAGCACTTGACGCAGCTCTTGCAGCGGCGCATGTCGGGCTCCTGGGCCCCGCAGGCGGCGCACGTGTGGCGCGGACAGAGCGGCGCGGGCCCGCGCGGCTGGCAGTGCGCGTGGAAGAAGAAGCCGCAGTCGGGCACGCCGCACTTGCGCATGCCGGCGCTCTCGTGGCCCAGGAAGCCGCAGCGCTGGCAGCGGTGCAGCCCGCGCGTGCACTCGGCGCAGCGCCAGCTCTCGCTCGCCGCCTTCTTGTCCGCCGCGGACAGCGGCTCGCCTACTGCGGGCGCCTGCAGCGCGTCCACGCAGTGGGCGTGGCAGGCGCGCGCGCAGCTTCCGGCGCAGCGTAGCAGGCCTCGCCCGCCTTGGCCGCACAGGAAGCAAAAGGTCGGGAAGAGCGTCACGCGTGGCGTCAGCGCCTCGGCGGGCGCGTCGCCACCGCGCGAGCGCTTCCCCTTCTTGCTGGACGCGGCGCTGGGCGCGGCGGGCACCGGCGGGTCGTTCACGCGCCTGCATTCGTGCTCGTGGAAGGTCATCTCGTGGCCCGGCGTGCCCTCGACGTACACGTGGTGGCACAGCGGGCAGGCCGGCAGCGCGGCAGGCGCAGACGCGTCTCCTGCGCCCGCGGCCGAGCACGTCGCCACATGCAGCGCCAGCGCGGCGCCGTCCGCGGACGCGTCGCCGCAGATCGGGCAGCTCAGCGCCTCATTCGCCATGAGATCTGCTACGACTGCGAATTGGCGAATGGGGGACTATTGGGCGCTGGTGGCGGCGCCCACGGTACGGAATGGTTGCATCGTTTGCAACGATACAAAACCTAAGAAGACGCGGTCATTTGCGTGCGCGCAGTCTTGGGCTGGAAGGCGCAGTATTGGGGAGGTGGCTTGGCGCGACCTTCGCGCGACCTCCCGCCTCTGTGGCTCTCCTTTTGCGTATCAAAACGGGCCAGGAAGGTCGTGGCATTGGCGGCGGACATGGCGGCCAAGAGCGGCGCGAGCGCGGCGCTGTCGTGCTCCCTGCGCCTGCAGGAGGCTCTGCGCGGGTCGCTGGCGCGCGTGCTGGTGGCTGGCGAGCCGGCGGCTCTGCCTGCGGGGCTGGGCGTGCGCCGCGCGACCCACGGCGAGGCCGACTACCAGACCAGTCTGGCGCTGCAGTTGGGCAACCGCAAGAAGGGCGGCGCGGGCCCGGCGCCCACGGAGCTGGCGCAGCAGCTCGTGGACAACCTGGAGCCGGCGGTGGCGCCCAGTGGCGAGCCGCTGCTGCGCGACGCCTTCGTTTCCAAGGGCGGCTTCGTGAACCTCGTGCTTCGAGACGATTTTGTGGCGCGCCAGGCCGTGCGCATGGCCACGCGGGGCGTGACGCCCGCGACGCTGCCGTTGGAGCAGCAGCGCCGCATCCTCGTGGACTTTGCGGCGCCAAACCTGGGCAAGAAGCTGCACGTGGGCCACTTGCGGTCCAGCGTGCTGGGCGACACCATCTGCAACCTGCTCGAGTTCCGCGGCCATCACGTGGCCCGCATCAGCCACACGGGCGACGTGGGCTCCGCCTTGGCCACGCTCCTCGTGCAGCTCCTGGAGCAGCGCGTGCCCCTCGCCACGCTCACGGACGCACAGCTGGGCGCGTGCTACGAGGCCGGCAAGCGCACGCTGAGTCGCAAGGGCGCCGCCGGCACCGCCTTCAAGCGCAAGGTGGACGACGTGGTGCTGCAGCTCCAGCGCCTCGGCGACCCGGACGCGCAGGTGGACCCGGCGGTGCGTGAGGCCTGGACGCGCGCCTGCCACGTGAGTCGCGAGGCCTACGCGCGCATCTTTGAGCGCCTCGGCGTGGACGTGACGGAGCGAAGCGAGTCGACGTACATGCCGCTGGTGGCGCCCGTGGTGCAGCAGCTGCAGCAGAGCGGGCTGGCGCAGGCCACGCGAGGCGCGCTGGGCATCTTCCTGGACGGCGCCGACAAGCCGCCCATGCTCGTGCGCAAGCGCGACGGCGGCTTCCTGTACGCGTCGGTGGACTTGGCGTGTCTGCACTCGCGCATCCACGGCTTCCCGGGCGTGGACGCCACGCAGTACGACGAGATCGTGTACGTGACAGACCAGAGCCAAGAGCTGCACTTCCGCCACCTCTTCGCGGCGGCCAAACGCGCGGGTTGGACGTCCCGCGACGGCCGAGAGGACGTCAAGCTCACGCACGCGCCCTTCGGGCTCGTCCTGGGGCGCGACGGCGCCAAGCTCAGCTCCCGCAACGGCGCCTTTGACTACCTGGAAGACCTGCTGGACGGCGCCGCGGCGGAGTGCACTCAGAGATCGCTCGCGTCGGCGACGACGGGGGCAGTGGCTGACGCACTGCAGCTCACGCCGGAACAGACAGCGAGGCAGAACCGCGTGGTGGGCGACGCGGCTGTGCGCTACTTTGAGCTGGCGCAGCAGCGCGAGCGCAACTACAAGTTCCTCATGGACAACGTGCTCAACCTCAAGGGCAACACGGGTGTGTACCTCATGTACGCGTCGGCGAGACTGCAAGGCATCCTGCGCAAGGCCAGCGGCTCGAGTTCCAGTGCGCTGGGCCCGGAGGCGTCCTGGGCCGCGCTGTTAGGCGCCGCGGACGACGCCGCCGCCGCCGAGGAGCTGCTGGCGCGCGCCGCGGCGGACTGGCAACCGTCCGAGCGCGCGCTGGCGCTGCTGCTGGCGCAGTTCGACGACGAGGTGGCGGCCTCGCTGGCGCACCTGTATCCGCACTACCTGTGCGACTACCTCTTCCGCGTGGCCGGCCACTTCCACGGCTTCTACGAGCACTGCCGCGTGCTGCAGGACCCGCGCCAGGACAGCCGCTTGCTGCTCTGCGCCGCCACGGACGCCGTGCTGCGTCGCGGTCTGCAACTCGTCGGCCTCCAGGCCGTCGACCGCATGTGACGGAGCGGCCTGAAGAGCGGCCCGTCTCAGATGCACGAGCTGAAGGGATCAGACTAGAAAATCAGCCAATGAGCGTCCTCGAGCGCAGCGTAGGTAGCCCCATACATACACCGTGGTTGCTGGTCATTATAGTCCTCTTGGGAAAGTAAGCGTCGACATATTTTGACGAATCCGAGCGCGACAAGGGGTGGGTGCGCGTTCTCGTGTAAGTTGCCGGCAGCCCGGGAGAGTGATGCGGTTCGACGGCTAGCGCCACCGACTGGGCTCCATCAGACCAGAAAACCACGAAGACGGACGACCTTGGGCCGACGGAAGTGCTGGCTCCCGCCGTGACGATGGTGCTGCGGGCGCTGGCAGACTCGCCGCCTGACTACGCGGAGAACCTGCGCGTGCTGCAGCGCATCGAGCGCCAGCTGCGGCTGCCACCGAGCGCCGCAGACGACAAGAGCAGCAGCAGCAGCAGCAGTGACGCCAACGATGCCAACGACGCCACCAACGCGTTCGGCGCGTCCAACAACGACGAGGACGAGGACGACTGGAGCTTCGCGGCGCCGGCCGAGCGTGCGGCGCGGGAGTTGTGGGCGCTGGTGCTGGACGTGGTCTGCTCGCCGCTGTGGCTGCGCATCCGCGCCGCCGAGCTGCTCAACGCCTGTTACGTGGGCGGCCGCGGCGAGGACGACAAGGGCGAGGCGGAAGGCACGAGGCTGCTGCGCGTGGAACCTCGAGACGCCTACCGCCTGCGCGCCATCGTGAGCTCCACGTGCCAGGCGTTGGAGGAGCTGGACGCCACGCAGGAGCAGCAGGCGGCGCAGCTCTTCGCCTGGTTCGCCTTCCTGGAGCACGTGCTGCTGGCCACGGCTAGCGACGTGGTGAGTCCGCCACCTTCGCCAGGCTTCTCTATCCCTTGCTGTGGTCTTTCTCCTTCCCTCACGGTCTCAATTGGCTCTGACGTTGACGCTGCAGTGCGCCCGAGTCTTCCAGAACACCATGTACGCCGGCATGCTCACCAAGATGCTGCGGCTGCTGTCTGCCTGCTCCACCAAGCTCTTCGCAGCCACCACCGTGTGTCTGGCCCTTTTCCACGCGCACGAACAGCGCTGCCGGCGCTCCGTACTCGTGGGAGAAGTGCTGCGAGACGCCAAGAAGGAAGGTCGCCAGCACCTGGGCGGCGCACTGCTGCATGTCATCAACTCTTGCGGCTGCCCTTGTCCTCCCGCGCGGCTCGTCCACCTCCGCAATGCGCTGCAGGTGGGAATTCCCAGCCATTGCCACGCTGTGCGTGTCCCGCATGATTCATGACAACCCGATCTGACGTCTTGTGTATTGGAACTGTGGCTGCGTGACTGCACACCGCAGCTCTTTGGGGACATTCTGGCCCACCACCCTGCCTCGGAGCTCGTGTTCGTGAACGACTTGAAGGTGCTGGTGGACCTCGTGATCCGCGAGTGTACCGACCTGCCGGAGGAAGACGCAACGCGCCTGCACTTCCTGCGGCTGCTGGAGCGCACGCTGGGCTCGCCACTGTACGTGCAGACGCAGCTTTACCGCAAATACGAGCTCTGGAAGCTGCTACAAGTGCTGCTGGACGCCGGCGCCCAAGAGGACTCATGCATGCCGCAAGCCGTGGTGCAGAAGCTCAACCAGATCCTCATGCAGTACATTGACCTGCTGGACTGATGCACGTGCAGCAGTACAAAGGTGCGTGCGTGGCGGCTGGAAGCCGGAGAGGAATGTTGTACGCTACTGTGTTATACAGCCATATAGATCGGTCCAGTGTGAAGAGCGCAGAGATGACGGGGACGATGTCGCCCTGCACCTTGGCGTTTGCGCTCCACGCTATCCGTTGCAAGCCAGAGCTAGTGCGATGGCGCCAGCGCGTCCGAGAGCAACTTGCGCGTCACTGCGCTCGCACCGCAGCTCTGCGCCCACGCCTCCATCGTCTCGAGCGCCTGCGATTGAGTCGGCAGACCGAACCGGTCGTGACAAAGTGTCAGAAACCTTGTCTGTCGTTGCCAACAATCCAGTGATGAAACTGTCGTCGTGAACGTACCGCTAGTCTCGACGCAAGCCGCTGCGAGAAGAGCACAAGCAGCACGAGCTGCAGTGCCTGCTCCGTGTAGCTGCACCACACAAGCCCACTCACCAGACAACGATAGCGCTACAATATCCAGGTGCCACGCGCCAGACGTCAGAGCGTACACAGCACAGACGGAATCAAGTTGCCAATGCTGGGCTGTGCAGGGAGCAACACGTGCACGTACGTCCAGGTACACGCAACCGGCGTCGAGGAGGTTGTTCAGCAGCGCTGGGATCCCCACGGACGATACTTTGATCAGCCAAGTCGACAAGAGCGGCGTGATCTGTTTGGACAAAGGAGGTTTGAGCGAAAGGAAATCCCAACCACAGCTGGACCGAATAGCAGTGAGAAGAGACGAACCTCGTCGAGACTCGCGCGTGTGGGGAAGATGAATCCGGCGCCGTGGTGCACCAGCAGCTCCATGGTGTCCGAGCTGTACTCCATTCTGGCCGCCAGGAGCAGCGGCGTCTGCTGCTCCTGGACCGCCAAATGGCACGCGACATACATGAACGTGTCAGCCAGCTCTCCGAGCTGTTCGCAGCTACTACCCGAGTCGGTCAGTACCAGTTCTCACCTTGTCAAGCAAGTTCAAGTTGGCTCCACGTTGCGCGAGCAGCTCGATCGGGTCCAAGTGGTGGCCCAAGACAGCGACGTGGCAGGCCGAGTGGCCCGAGCTCGACAGTTGCTGGTCGATCGCGGCTCCGTGCTCCAGCAGCATCCGCAGCAGCACTGGCCGACCGCACGAGCAAGCCACATGGACTGCTGTCTCGCCAGCCCCATTCGTCCAATCCACCGGTGCATTGCGGTCAAGGAGGAACTGCGCGCACTCGGGTGTGTCGTACTCGACGGCTTCCAGCAGCAGCTGACTGCTCAACTGTTGGCAAAAGCGAAAGCCGAAGCGGGCCACGAGGACAGCATTCTCGTTAGAATCTGGCATGGGGTTTGAATTCCGGGCCAAAGCAAGGCATGGACAAAGCGGGGACTCGACCCACCGTCACCAACGCTACGGGGGGCAACGCGTTCTGCATCCGCTCAAAAAGATACTCCAGCACTGCGACGTGGTCGTAGCGCACAGCCAGCGTTAGCGCCATCTCCTACGAGCCCACGGCACAGTACAAGCCCGAGCAGACGTAAGTGATCCCGCATTTCACTACATCAGGCTCTTGGCTACGCTCAACGCGCTCTCACTCCATCAATGGCCACCAGGTTGGGGAACTGCTGCGCCAGCAGGTCCAAAATGTCCATGTAGCCGTTCTCACTGGCGGACAGGAAGGCCGAGAGCCCGTCCTTGTCGTGGAAGTAGACGTCCGCGCCGTGCGCAACCAGCTTCTCCACGTGGTTGATGAGCCCGTACTCCACCGCCAGCAGCAACGCCGTCTCGCCAACCTACCGAGAAGAACACAGCCAGCAGACTTAATTGACTGTCCAAAAGGAGCCAAAGATGACATGCTCGATACGAACGAGCGAACACCAAGGCGCACGAACCGCGCTGTGGCCGTTCACATTGGCCTGGTGCGCCAGCAGCAGATCCAACACGCTTGTGTCCATGTTCTGGTACCCCGATCGGTCGCGCACGATCTTGCGCTTGAAGGTGGCAACCTGATCGCCACTTGGCGGTTAGTTTACTCGAGGAGAAGCCGCACAGAGGGAAGGCAAGAGCACACACCGCCACGTCCGAGGTCATGTTGTGTCCACGCGTACGGAGCAGCGGCGTGGGCTGCATCATGTCCACGGACACGCGCAGGATGTTGACCTGCAGCGGCGTCATGCCTGCCTATAGCATCGCAGCAGCACGCCAACGCACAAACCGATTCATACACAGACGCGGACAGACGTAAACGCCATGATATATATCCCAGGAACCCGTTCGAGGACACTAGCGCGGCTCTTTGGGGTGCCGTGTACCTCGTCGGGAAGCTCCAAGTCGGCTCCGTGCTCGAGCAGCAGGCGCGTGAGACGCGTGTGGTTCTCCCACGCGCACACGTGCAGCGCTGTCGCGCTCTTGAGCGTCTACAGAGCACACGGGACGTCAGATCCGACCCGACCCTCAAGTCGGGCAACCACGCAGAAGTACACGGACAGGAACGCCACAGGATGCAAGATCCACACCTCGTGGCGGCCGCGAGCATCCAGCAGCCACGGGTGCGCCGCAAGAAGCTGCTGCACGCGCGGCAGGTCGTTGGAGCTCACGGCATCGAGCCAGGACTGCGCCAGCGGCGACACGACGGTCGTGTCGGGCGCCGTGGCGCGAGAGCGAAGCAGCGCGGAGGCTCCATCCAGCGGACAGGGCGGGAAGGCGAGGGACGAAGGCGATGAGACGTCCATGGCAGGCAAGAATCGGGTGGGCGAGACGCGGTGAGTTCAGGTGTGGGAAGCAAACAGACACCACGAAGTCGAGAGACTGTGGAAGAAGGGGCGATGAGAGAAGAATCGGCTGAGATCTTTCCACGGAGACCGAGCTGCTACGGTAGCGGAGGTGCACGGCGGACCTTGGCTTTGGTCAGCCGGCAGTGAATGAGAGAATGCGAGCTAGTGCCTTCCTCCCTTGACGTTTGACGCATTTTGCCGCGCAGCGTTGCCCTCTTTCTTGCTGGCGACGGCGTTTAGTAAAAACAGCGGGGCGGAGGACGCAGGATGCTACAGCCCGCAAGTGTCGAGACCAAAGTTTGACCCGAACCATACGTAGTACTTTATACTTTAAATTGGACCACCGAACCCAAACGCACGTGGTAGAGAAACATGGAAAGTTTTTTCGGGGGAAGTTGATCCCTGCTTTAGATACGCCCTAAGGTATCAGTAAGACGACTACCCCCGTTTGACCACCGTCATGTCTCCCCGTCAGCGTAGGATCCTAGCTCTTGATGCTGTGGTTGGCAAAGACTACCCACGAGGCTTAACCCCCACAAAGCTTCAAATCCGTTTGCTGGCCACAAGCGTCGAGAGGCGAAGCGTACGCCTGCCAGGCGAATACCCAAAGTGGGAAGAAAGAAGGGTCGGGTCTATTTCAAGCCGCTATTATCAAAGGATTTTTTCTGCCACGCTCGTCCAGTGCGATTAAAAATTCCCCTTCTACTATTCAGAACGGCATGTATTTCCACGGTCAAAATCACATCATCCTCGTGGCATTTGAAGCGCAGAATGACGCGCTTCTTCGAGCCAAAATCTACCAGCTCGAGAGATGGTAGATTCTCGAAATGGTATGCCATTTAGCCGTCAAATGAAGCGTCATTTCGCTGCCAAAAAGCATGACAAAAAGCAAATTCAGAACCCCACTAATGCGTTCTTTTCCTGGGGTTGTTCTCATATCTAAAAGGGGTTGTAGAAGTGCCTAATGAGCATTGGCGCTTTACCCGACTTCACGATTGAAGATTTGTGTTAGGCTTTTGCCGAAGTGACCGATAACCTTGCGTTAAGGTAGACCGACTTCAAGCAAGTCCATAGCAATAGCAAAAACTCAGAAAGACGAAATGATACTTTTGCTGAAATCGATACTTTGCTATCATGCTGTAAAGCGGTGCTGCACAGCTGCTGCTCGATTTAGCGCCACTTTACTACAATTCCCTGGGTTGCAGTTGACGATTTTTCCGGGGGGTATCGTCAACCAGTACGCCATAGAGACTAGCAAGCACAAAGCGGTCAACACCGCCTAAGGTGCAGCTTTACATTGTGAACTCCGTACTACCGGTCTATTTCAGACCGGCGGCGAAGCGCCCGCAAACCCACGCACGTCACAGATTCACCGCGTCAGCGAGGAGCTTTCTCGTCACGCCGCTGACATTGCACGTCACCAGCCAGGGTCGAAGACGGCGAACGCCTGTTGACAATCCGGTTAGTTTGGGTGGAAAGCGGTGCAGGGGATGAAGCTCAAAGGCAATGAACGAACCTTCCGTCCTGCAGGACCACTCGAGAAAAGCGCCACCAGCAGTAGCAGCAAGGCCTCGCTCGTGTGTTGTTGGAAGCCTCTCACGCGAAGCACCACGGGCTCCACCTACTGGAGCACCCCGAAACCACAAGTAGTAAACAGGCAACTATATGAACTGTCCTTACTTGGCTGGCTTGGG
>JAADYJ010000033.1:0-53984 GCA_023338205.1 Halophytophthora polymorphica | reverse complement strand
GGAGCAGGAGCAGCAGGCGGGAGAGGAGAATGAGGACGAGGAGGCGGAGAAGACGACCGAGAAGGACGCGCACAAGGTACAAATCGTGGACGCCCGCTCGGAAAAGGCCTTCCTGGGCGTGGCGCGCGCACAGGAGGTCGCTGGCCACCTCTCGGGCGCGCGCAACGTGCCCTTCGCGTCCGTTTTCATGCCCAGTAGCAACAACAGCGCCAGCGACGAGATCGACAAGGACAAGACCGAGGAGGCGAACAAGGAAGAGGCCACGACCAGCAGCAAGGAGGACGCCTTCCTGTTGGCCGAGCCAGAGCTGCACGACGTGTTCGAGGTGGCCGGCGTCGACTTTGACCGGCCTGTAGCCGTGGTGGGGAACGACCCGGCCGAGACTGCGGCCGTAGCGACAGCGCTGCTTCTCGCGGGCCACCACGCGTCGGTGTCGCTCTGTCTGGAGCCACTGACGGACGCCTGGGTGGCTCGTTTCCCGCCGTCCTTCACGACGGACATCTTCGAGAAGAACCGCCTGCTGTATGCTGAGGATGGCGGTCAGTTCGACGTGTCGCCGGCCACGGGTGCCACCGCCGCGCAGCTGGACAAGGAGGTGGCGGAGGAGCTGCAGCGCGAGTACAAGGAGCAGCTGGAAGGGAAGAAGAAGAAGGGCAAGAAGCGCCGTGACGAGGAGGACGAGGAGCCGAAGGAGGACATTGTGTGGGTCAAGGACGGCCGCCGCTTCTTCGACATGCCGTCGCCCGTGAGCAAGGCCGTGTTCCTGGACTCGTCCCGTGCCATCTTCCGCGTGGTGTCGTTTGTGCTGGCGCCCTTCGGCTTCCCCACAGCGCTGCGAGAGAAGCGCACGCTGGAGGAGGTCAAGACGCAGTGCGGCGCGCTCTTCCAGGACGTCATCGAGGTGTGCTCGGACCTCATCTACCAGCAGAAGGCGCTAAACGAAGGCGCCATGGCCATGAGCGTGCACAAGTGGGTGGAGGAGAAGCGCGACGAGGACTGCACGGAGCAGGTGAAGGCAATCAACGACATCTGGAAGGTGCTCTACTCGCCGCCAGCCGTGGTGGAGGTGCCCGACCTGCCTGAGGACCGCGTGGTGGAGATGGCCACGCAGCTCGACGACAAGCTGCGCGAGACGCTGGCTAAGCGCACGCCCTGGGCGTTCGACGTTGTCGAAGAAGACGAAGACGACGAGAAGGAGACGCAGGCGGACGAAGAGAAGCAAGAGGCCGACGCTCTGGACGAGAGCAAGGCGGAGGAGGAGGCCGAGTCCGTCAAGAAGGAAGACGGTGAGGCCACTACAGAGAATCGGCCTGCTCCGACGGACAAGTTGGCGGAGAACTGGCACTACATGTACCCGAACGTCGTGCACACGCTGGGCTTCCTACCGCAGGAGCTCGGAGCCAGCCACAAGAAGCTGAGCACGCTGCAGCTCAAGTCGTTCATCCAGGCCGTGGCCGAGGTGGCGTGGGACGTCGTGGGCTCCGAGGACAAGCAGCTGAGCGAGGTGGAGTTCCAGGCACTGTGCGAGACGCTGAGCGCCGACAAGCGCGCGCTGGTGGAGCAGCGCGGCCGCGAGGCGCAGCAGTCGCTCTACGTGCTCAAGCACTTCCTCACGCGCTCGCTGGCACACGACGACAAGCTCGTGGCGGACCTGGCGGCCGTGCGCGAGGCCGTGCAGGACGGCGACCGGCGACTGCGCTCGGGCCGCCACCAGGTGGCGCTCGCCGCCTACGCCAAGGCCTTCGAGCACCTGCCGCTGTTCCACAAGGACCTGGAGAACGCCGTAGTGGGTCGCGCCAAGTGTTTCCTGGAGCTCAAGGAGCTGGCACGCGCCAAGACGGAGGCGCAGATCGCGCTCTTGCTGAACCCGTACAGCGCCGGCGCCTACGAGTGTCTGGGCCGCGTGGAAGAAGGCAGCGAGCACCCGGACGAGGCCATGCAGCACTTTGTGACGGCCTTCATCCTGGACGGCTCGCGCTCGCCCGAGCACGCGGAGGCCATCGACCGCGTGTCGCGGCACGTCGGCCGCCGCGTGGCCAAGACGCTCTTTGCGGACATGGAGAAGGTGCACGAGCTCCCGTCGGCGTGGCTCGTGGAGAGCTACTTTGCGTCCTTCGAGCATGACGCGGACGTTGGGGCCCGCGTGCCGTGGGACATTGCCAAGCACGAGGCGACGGAGCAGGCGGAGCTGGACGCGCTCACGCTGCTGCACCGCGCCGTGCACTTCAAGCGGCAGAAGGACTTTGCGGCCATGCAGCGCGACGTGTGGACGCTGCTGGACAAGGACCTGGAGGCGGAGGGCCTGACCGAGGAGCAGCGCGCGCTGGCGCTCAACCTCCAGGCGTCGCTGCTCTACGTGGTGGGCGACGTGCACGCGGCCGTGGAGACCATCACGGCGAGTCTGGCGCTGCTGCCGACGTGCGTGAACTCGCTGGTCAAGAAGGGCGGCTTCTTGTCGGAGCTGGGCGAGCGGGACGAGGCCACGTCGTGCTTTGCCGAGGCCATGGAGCTGGACCCGAACGACGCCGACGTGCACCTGCACATGGGGCAGATGGAGCTGCTGGACGGCGAGTACTACCGCGCCGTGCAGTGTCTGCGCCGCTGCATCTCGCGCTCGGACGCGCTGCCGGTCACGCACGTGTCGTACGGCATGGCGCTCTACAAGAGCGGGTCGACGTACCAGGCCAAGGACGTGTTCAAAGAGGCGTCGGCCACGTTCCCGGACTGCGCCGAGATGCATCTCTTCCACGGCGAGGTGCTGGCCGACCAGGGCAACTACGCCGAGGCCATGCGCCACTTCCTCACGGCCTGGGAACTCTCGCCGCAGTGCCCGCTGCCCTTCCTGAACGCCGGCCGGGTGTACGTGGGCACGAACGACCCGCAGCGCGCCATCGCGCACTTCCAGCAGGCGCTCGCCGTGGACCCGCGCTGCAGCTCGGCGCACCTGGACATTGCGCAGGTGCTGTTCGCGCAGGGTCGCACGCGCGAGGCCTTCGAGCACTTTGACGTGGCGGCCACGTGCTGCCGCTTCTTGCCCGAGGTGGAGGAGGTCTGCGCCTGCCAGGAGATGGCCAAGATGCAGCTCAAGGTCACAGAGATCCTCGGCGTCGAGCTGCGCCACATCATGCGCGCCAAGTGAGCGCGCCAGGAAGGCAGACGGCGCCGCGCATGTACGCCACGCGCTGTCCTTCATCTTGCCCAAGAGCTCAGGTCGACGATAAACTCCCTGTGTTGCATGGATACGTAGCTGTTATTTCGCCACGTTAAGGAAAAGGCTCTCGCCGCCCCGCCGCGATGCCAACATGCGGCCAGCACGCAGGAGCGTGTGTGGTGTGGTGTGGGGACGGGGATAGTGGCCGCGCTTCGCCGACGTCTCCATGTCGTGGGCGGCGTCTCTAGCGGCGTCTCTAGCGGCGTCTCTAGCGGCTGCACTAGCGGCAGCGGCTCCTTCCGCACTGCCCGCGGTGCGCTGGCGGCGTGATACGACGGATACAAACCTCTGGCGGGGTTTCAACCAATGCGCGCGCCGCGCCGCGCCGAGTTTTGGCCTCTCAGGGCCGCGCCCCGGGTTACCGTGGCAGGATCGCGCGGCGTGTGGCAGCGTCTGATTGGCGGAAAGTGTTCCATCCGCTTTTCGATTGGACATTATCCCGTCGAGACGCGCGCCCATTGGCCAGAACCCGGCATCGATCCGCTCGGGAGCCAGGGGGAAGTGCGAGTGCGGCTCCCCCTCCTTGATCCGCGGCACACAAACACACTGAAGCGCTCGAGTCGGCCGCATCGGCGAGAAGCAAGGCGCGCCACGCAGGCCCAGAGCGAGCGAGAGCGAGAGCGAGAGCGAGAGAGTGAGAGTGAGAGCAAGCGAGAGAGAGGGCCATGTCGCTGCTGAAGGAGATCCACGCGAACGCGGCCGTGGCCTGGAGCCCCGTGAAGCGGCGCGCGGAGCTGCTGGCGCTGGGCTCCAAGGGCGACGGCGGCGTGGGCTTCGAGCACAATGGCGGCGAGTTCAAGCTGGTGGCCATGGACCTGAGCGCGCCGGGCCGCGAGATGCGGTCGCTGGGCGCCGTCAAGACGGGCTCGCGCTTCACGTCGCTGGCCTGGCGCGACGTGGCGCGGCACCACGACACGTGTCCCTACGGACTCATTGCCGGTGGCATGGCGGACGGCGCCGTGTCGCTCTGGAACCCGGCGCTGCTGCTGGACCGCGAGCCCGGCACGGACGCGCCCGCGGGCTGCGAGATCGGCCGCGTGACGCGCCACAAGGGCGCCGTGAACGCGCTGCAGTTCAACCCGCACGACGACAGCGCGCACCTGCTGGCCTCGGGCGGCAGCGACGGCGAAGTGTACATTATGTCGCTGGAGAAGCTGGCCAGCCCGGGCGTGTTCACGCCCGGTGGGCCCACCACGCCGCAGGCGCAGGTGAACGAGATCACGAGCGTGGCCTGGAACACGCAGGTGAACTACATCCTGGCCACGGGCTCGCAGAACGGCTCGGTGGTCGTCTGGGACCTCAAGCAGAAGAAGCCCTGGTGCGAGCTACGCGACCCGGCGCGCGGGGCCGTCTCGGCCATCGCCTGGAACCCGAACGAAGGGCTGCAGCTGGCCACGGCCTCGGGCGACGACCAGCACCCGGTCGTGAAGCTCTGGGACCTGCGCAACTCGACCAGCACGCCGCTGGCCGAGTTCCATGGCCACACGGCCGGCGTGCTCTCCATGTCGTGGTGCCCGAGCGACCCGGGGCTGCTGCTCTCGTGCGGCAAGGACAACCGCACGCTGCTCTGGGACCTCTTTTCGCGCCAGACGGTGCGCGAGTTCCCGTCGGACGCGCCGGACGCGCCGGCCATGGGCTCGGACCAGTTCTTTGGCGGCGCCTTGGCCGGTCAGCGCCGCTGGAACGTGCAGTGGGCGCCCGAGCTGCCCGCCGTGGCGTCCACGTGCACGCTGGACGGCAAGGTGCAGGTCTGGGGCGTCTCTGGCGGCGGCAACGCGGCCTGTCGACCACCCAAGTGGATGCGGCGCCCCTGCGGCGCCTCCTTTGGCTTTGGCGGGAAGCTCGTGACCATCGCCAACCCCAAGGAGCCCGTGGGGCCCAACGCGGACCGCCGCCGCATGCTGCACGTGCACCGCGTGGTGAGCGAGGCGCCGCTCGTGGCCGAGGCCGAGGCACTGGACCGGTCGCTCGAGTCCAAGGACTTCAAGGGCCACTGCGAGCACAAGGTGGCCACGGCAGCCTCGGAGCAGGAGCGTAGCGTCTGGAGCTTCATGAAGATCCTCTTCGAGAAGGACGCGCGCCAGCACCTGCTGCTGCACCTCGGCCTGGACGCCGACAAGATCAACGAGCTCAACGCCAAGTTTAATCCGGACGAGGCCGCCGCACAGCAGGCCCAAGCTCAGGCTCAAGTGCCGACGGACCCGACGGCACCAGCCCCTGGCCCGCACGTGGACCCCGTGACGGGCGCACTGCTGAGCGACCGCATCGATGTACGTCGTGATTCTCCAGCGTCGGTGTCGGCATTGGACTCTTTTGCTACTACTGGTTGGAAGCTCTGGAACTCGAGGAGGACACTCACGCTCTTGTGTGCTACTATTGTATTGTGCTGTGCAGTCGGGCCTGGGCGCAGAGGACGTGTTCTCCTCGGGCTTCCAGCCGAATGGAGGCGACGAGGCGGCTGGAACCCAAGCGCCGGCGTCGCCGCTGTCGGACGTGTCGGCGCTGAGCAAGGCGCTGCCGTCCGTGGTGGACGAGGACGCTAGCACGCGTCTGGACGTGGTGCCGGCCCCCGTGTACACGCAGCAGTCGGAGAGCACGCTGATGCAGGCGCTGCTAGTGGGGAACTTTGAGGTGGCTGTGAACTGCTGCCTGGCGTACAACCAGCTGGCAGACGCGCTGCTGCTGGCGTCCTGCGGCGGACCGGAGCTCTGGGAGAAGACGCAGCGCGCCTTCTTCGCACACCAGCAGCGGCCCGTTATGCGCGTCGTCTCGGCCATCATCAAGAACGAGCTGAGCGGCCTCGTGGACGTCTCGGACCTAGCCGAGTGGCGCGAGACGCTGGCCATCCTCAGCACGTACGCCAAGAGCGAGGAGTTCCCGGCGCTGTGCGACAAGCTGGCGGCGCGGCTCGAGGCGGCGGGCGACCTGCACTCGGCCACGCTCTGCTACATGTGCGCCGTGAACGTGGACAAGACGGTGAGCGCCTGGTGCCAAGAGAGCGTCGCGGAGGCGCAGACCCACGGCCACACCTTTGCTCTGCAGCGCCTTGTAGAGAAGGTCTCGGTCTTTGCCATGGCCGTGGACCAGCCCGACCAGTCCATGGGCCCTGACGTGGCGCAGCGCTTCGCCGAGTACGCCGACTTGGTACGTTCGCATGGCATTCCCTGGCCCTGTAGGAGGTGCCACCGCTCCCCCCCCCGCGTTGATTGATGGCTTTGCGACTCACGGCTGATGGCCGTTTGCTGTGCTGTGTGCGCTTGTAGATGGCGGCGCAGGGCCGACTGGACATTGCCGCCAAGTACGCCCGCTTCCCGGACCTGAGCTGCGCCATCCTCAAGGACCGCATCTACAACGCCTGCCCCGTGCCGGGCTACCAGCCGCCGCCCTTCCCGTTCGATGCGGTGCAGATCCAAACGCAGGCCCAGCAACAAGCGCAACAAGCGCAACACGCGCAACAAGCGCAGCAGCAACAGGCTCCGGCGCCAGTGCAGCAGCAGCGTGGCGCGTACGGTGCTCCACGCCACCAGTACGCCACGCAGGCCATGCCTGTCCCGGCTGCCGGGCCTGCACCCGCTGCTGGGCCTCGTGGCTACGGAGCCCCGCAGACGCCGGGCTACCAGGCGCCTCAAGCTCCAACGCCGGCGTATCCTGCGCGTCCTGGCGGCTTTCAGCAGCCACCGCAGCAACCGAGCTACCCTGGCGGCCCCACGCCGCCGCAGCAACACTCTGGCGGCTACGGGGCTCCGCAGCAGCAGGGCTACCGTGGCCAATCTCCTGCTGCGACGCCGTTCCCCGGTCAAGGCGTCCAGGCTCCGCCTGCCCCGACGCCGTTCCCCGGCCAGACACAGTCGCAGACGCAGACGCCCATGCCGCCTCCGCAGCAGCCTAGCTACGGCCGAGCGCAGCAGCCCGGCTTCCCGGGCCAGCACCAGCCGCCACAGCCAGGCTTCTCGGGTCCTCCGTCGTCCTCCGGCGGCCGCGCGCCGCAGTTCTCGGGCCCGCCGTCCACGGGCGGGTCGGCCCGCATGCCGGGCATGCCGTCACCTGCGTATGCCGGGGCTCAGCGCCCCGGCACGGGCTTCGCCGCGCCGCCGTCGCCCGCTGTCCCTCAAGGTACGGGCGTGAATCCGGTGGCCGCTGCCTCCATGGGCTCGTCGCGCATTGCCAAGTCGTCCGTGGACATGAGCTCGCACCAGCGCGACGGCTTTGTGAGCAGTGTGGGCAACAAGGAACTGACCATGAAGTATGGCAATGCCACCGCAGCGACGCTGTCGCCCGTGAACGCGGCTGCCAAGCCGGGCGGCTTTGGCCCGGACGTGGTGCCCGGCAGCACGGACAAGGTGTCGCCGCAGGACATGGCCATCGTCAACGCCTTGAACGACCTTGTGGGCCAGCTGCAGGGCCTCCCGCTCACCATGGTACGTAACGCCTTGCTTGTCTGTGTGGCCGTGTCTGGCCGCTGGGAGGCTCGTTGTGTGGCTGCTTGACTCACCACTGGGCCTGTGGACGTGTGTGGACGTTTGTGGACGGGTGTGGACCCTGTAGATGGAGCAGAAGCAGCTGACGGAGATCCAGAAGGGCAAGGAGATCCTGTTCACGAAGCTCAACATTGGGCAGCTGGCGCCGGGCGTGGTGGCGCAGCTGCACGAGATGGTGGCCTGCTTCGGCGCGCGCGACTTTGGCAGCGCGCAGGGCATCTACGTGAAGCTCACGACGTCGGACTGGGCGCAGCACAAGGACTGGCTGCGCGGCCTCAAGTCGCTCATCCACATCTCCATGAAGCGCTTCCGGTAAGCGCGGACTTGGCCCCGGCTGAGAGCCCAGAGATGCGGGAAGAGCGCAAGGCGAGGCTCGGGAGGGCACGACGGGCTCGCCAGGTCGGCAGGTACACGACGACGCGTGCAGGGAGAGCGAGAGCGAGAGCGAGAGCGAGGGCGAGAGCGAGGTAGACGAGGTGCTGTAGTCGCGAAGTGAAGCGGTCGGCGTCCGTCCACGTAAAAGTAGGCAGTGTGCGTGTTGACGGGTCCTAGATTAAGGTGGCGCGGGCGGCGGTTGTCACGGCGCTGGCTCGCTCTGCATCCTAGAATAAGGTTTTCAGCTCGGCCTTCGAGGCGACTTCTGCACGTCGAATCCTAATTTAAGGTGCGTTCATCACTTTTCCCACCTCTGGGACTCAAAAGGCCCAACAGTGAAGACACCGAGCAAGCACCATGCTGCTGCTGCCTGCGGAGGCGGACTCGACGCTCTTCCGCGTGTGCCTGTACTATGGGCTTCTGGTGCTGGCGCTAGAGCTGGCGGTGCCGCGGCTACTGCACCGGCGCGTACGGTTTGTGCTCCCCCGCGTGGCGTTACCAGCCCGTGCGGCGCCATTGACAGCGCGCGAGTTCCAGCGGCGGCGAAACGCGCTGCTGCAGCAGCTACTGGTCCTGCAGAACACCATGGCTACGCCGCGCGGGTCGCCACAGAAGGAGAAACGTCCTTCTAGTGCTTTGGGCTCCGCAATGAGCCAGCGTCTGCCTGTGAGGACGCCGTCACCGTCACCATCGCCGTCACCTGCAGCGTCTTCTGTGACGACGATGGCGAGCCGCAGCTCCTTCTCGTCGGCGCAGAAACCCCACGGTACGACCAGCTCCAAGCGCAGATTCGCACTGGATGGGGGAGAAAGCGCGACGCAGGCTACAGACCGAGAACCAGTCGAAGATCCGCAGGAACCGCCACGCCAGCAGCTCCTGGAGGAGTCGCAGTCAATCCCGCCAGCGTCGCTGCCTCCAGAGAACACGGACGCGATTTCCACAACGCAGGATGACCACGAAGACCCTCCGCTTGAAGAGAAGCGCCGCGAGCCACCGCAGCCGCGACGGGAAGGAGGGCAGATGCAGGACTCACCGGCCGCGCTCCGTCGTCGGCTGCTGGCTTTACCTTCGCGTCATCCCATTGAGAACTCGTCCCGCTCAACAGGACTGATAGCTCGGAGTACGAGTGGCGACGCTTCTTCGGAGCTGGAGGCGCTCATTAGCACGAGGAAGAGAAGAGCGTCCAGTAGCGCACACACTCACGTCCTGCCACGCTCTTGTGTAGCAGCAGCGTCGTCCTCAGCGTCGACTACAGCAATGAGTACGAGACTGCAGTGGACAGCGAGCCAGAGGAGCATCGCGCCACCGCAGTCGCCGTTACTACCGCCAAGAGCAGAGCCCGAGGAGAAGAAGACGGAGGAAGACCGTCACCCGGCAGCACGGACCAGCACCTTCTCCGAGTTCTGCGCCTCCTTCGCAGTGGGCGGAGCCGCCGCGGCCGACGCTGTCATTGCCAAGACTACTCAAGCCAAGCCCAACGAAATTGATGCTGACCGTGGGGACGACAGCGTCGCAGGAGCTGTGCGTACTGCTGACACCAGTGCTACATACGCTGGCGCGACTGAAACGGGGGCTAATGCTCATGCCAGCGAAGTCGCACCGCTGCGTCACCCAGCCGTGAAGCGCGACCACCTCCAGGCCTTTGGATCTGTAACCGAGCGGCGACGGGACAAGTACGTCACACTTTGTAGCGTCTCTCTAGCGTTGCGTCTGTGCTACGTTTGACGGGCTCATTGGTGTCGGGCGTGTCTGTCTCTGTGTGTGTTGTGCTGTTGCGGCATGTGCAGAACTCCTCGTATTGCCAGGAAGATTTCGTTCAGTGAAGAAGTGGACGCGTTGGGGGCGACACCGGCCAAAGAGAAGGCTCCAGCCCCGCGATCGCATGGGAAGCGCAAGTTGCAGCAAGCCTTCGCCACGATCGAGGAGGGAGACGAGGGGGATGACGAGTGGCGCGAGTCGCTAGCGTTCCGGCCGCGCCCGCACCAGCTCAGATGACGCAGCCACAGGACAGCACAGAGACGATAAAGGAGGCGCGCAGGTTGAATCGAAGGTGCTTGCGTCTCAGTCTCGGTGGCCAAAGGAGAGGAGACGGCACCTCAGCAGCAGTGATGGCGGACGACCCGGTGCTACTGGCTCACTGATGCTCTTCCTTGCCTGTCTTGACGATGTAGAAGAGCGCGTGGATGTTGTTGTTCTTGATGGCCTTGCGGCACGCGGCGATGACCGTGGACTTTGCGCTGCCGAAGCGCAGACGCGCCGCGAGCTGGATCATGCCGTTCACGTCCTTGAGCGCGTCCAGCAGCGCCTGGTGGTTCGTGCTGCGCTTCGTGTACTCGCCCAGCAACTGGTTGTTGAGCGTGAAGAGCTCCGAGTAGAACTTCCGCATGCGAGACCTGCTCGGTATGGCACATACACACACACAGCGTCAGCCAAGATAAAACGATATGGAGATCATCCTGGAGATGGCTGTGCCACTTGATGCTCCACACTGATGCCCATGACACAGTCGACGTACATGTCGTTGAGAATGCGCGCGTCCTCGACGCGGATGACGAGGCTCTTGACCTGGTTGGACTCGTCGGCCATCTCGCCCGTGAGCTTAAGGCGGATAGCATTGCACTCGTCCACGCGCACGAGCAGGTTGCGGAAGTCCTCCATCTGCTGCGGAAAGTCGGCCAGCGACTCGAGGTCGCGCCACTCGAGGAAGGCACACATGCTCTGCACGAGCTCGGCCGCGAGCTCCATGCTGTCCGTGCGCAACACCGTCTCCTTCGTCGTGATGGAGATCGACAGCCGTGTGGTGTCGCGCAGCGAGCGGAAGCGCAGCTCCACGTGCGAGCTGTCGGGAAGCGCCTCGGCCAGCACGAAGACGTGCTCCACCCACGCGTACATCTGCTGCGACTTAACGGGCGTCGCGAAGCGGACGGAGCCTTCGGGCTCCGTGTGCGTGATGCTCGGGCCGTTGGTGCTGTTCGCACCCGTGATGTGGTGGAAGACGGCGAACTTGGGCAGCTTGTACGTCGACTCGAACACGTGGAAGGACGACAAGTGGCCGCGAGAGCCCACGAACACCTTGAAGTCCAGCTTGGCGGCTGCGTACTTGCTCAGGTTGAGCGGGACACGCACAGACGAGCTCATGCTAGGCGGCCGCACCACGAGCGACTCACCGTCGAAGATGCCCACCTCGGACTCAAAGATCACCACCATCTTGATCACGGCGTCGCTGTCCGTGGACACTTCGAGCTGGAAGCTCGTGGCCGCGTTGTTGGCCAGCGACCGCACCTTGATGCGCGTGTCAGCGCGAATCCGCAGGCCTTTCCCGGCGGGCGAGACGCCCAAGACGGCCGCAGCTTGCGTGGCTTCGAGCGCCTTGAGCTCAAGCTGCAGCGCCGTGCGGTGCTTGGACAGCTTGGCCACCTCTTTCTCCTCCTGGTTCGCCTTGGCGTTCGAGCTGCCGCTTGACGCGGACGCGGCGGGGACGTCTCCTGTTGCCGTGCGATAGCCACGAAGTTCGCCGTCGGCCGAGCAGCAGATGACCTCTTCGTTGCCGTCCATGCGGTAGTCGGCGGACACGAGCGCCGCCACGGGCGAGGAGAATACCTCCTTGTGCACGGTCTCGCCGTTGGCCAGCTTGCGCGCCTCGAACTTGCCGTTGCTCCAGCCCATAACGATCTCCTTCTCGCCGTCGCCGTTCATGTCGAAGCTGTGAATGGCCGTGGGCACGTTCTTAGACTTGACGCGCCAGGCGCGGTGCTTGCCCTTGTAGACGCCCACCGTGCCGTTGTCCAGCGCATAGCCGAACGTGTGCTTGCGGATGGGCGTGAGCGCCAAGATGCGACTCGTCTCGGTGCACTCGTAGACCACTTCTTCGTGCTGGAAGGCGCGCAGTTCAAAGTCGTCCGAGCCCGCGACCAGCTCGTCGCGCCCGTGGCCCGTCACGTCCGTCACGACCAGCGCGCGCACATTGTCGCCCGTGACGGTCCAGAAGAGCTCGTTACCGTCGCGTCCGAAGCCTTGAAGCGAACAGTTCCCGCCCACGACCACCATTTGCGACGGCGTGCTGGTCGAGCTCGCGGCCGCGCCTGGAGTCCGTCGCGTGGGCGCCGGCGCGAAGAGCATGGTGTTGACGCCGTCGGGCACGTCCTTGTAGAAGATATCCGAGTTCTTCTCCACGTCGTAGGCCAGCAGACTGGCCTGCGTGCCCACCATGAGGGTGTCGCCTGGGTCCGTGGACTGGAAGCGGCCAGCGGCCAGCGCCGTGACCTTGCGGTTGATCTTGAGGAAGCGCACGCCGTGCTGCTCGCTGCCGTCCTCAGCGCCGACGCCGCTCGCCGGGTTGTCCCGCTGTTCGGCCTCATTGGGCGAGTGGATGAAGACTTTGCCCGCCGTCGTGCCGCACGCTAGAGCTGGGTGGCGACCGTCGAATTTGCCCACTTGCGCCACGCGCTCCAGGATGGGCTGGTGCAGATGCACTTGGAAGGCCGGCAGCATCGTGTCCGGTGTCTACCGCGCTGCCTTGTACGCTAGCTGGAGCTCTACGTGTGCGCGTGTACGAGATGCCGGCCGCAGTCAGACGCGAAGTGGCGCATGTGGTCGGGCATGACGCCTCCGGGTTGATACATGCGAGCCGATCCTTGGCGACCTTTCAAGCTCGAGCGGCTTCCTTCGCGCCACCTTGGGGCGACATCGCACGCGACCTTCGCGCGACCTCGTATTTTTGTCCTTCCGACCTCCTTGCGGTCTGGAATACCTGTACGCTTGACTCTGGCATTCAGTACTTTGACATATTACGAAGAGGAGCGCAGCTGAATGCATCTGTCTTTACGGACCATAGAACCATGGGGGCTTGGCCCCTCCGGCCATTTATCCGACTGGAGCGAAGGAAGAGCAGCCCCAAAGCAGCGCAAGACAGGAAGATGGCGGCGACGAAGCCCGTGTTGACGTTCGTGACAGGCAACAGCAACAAGCTGAAGGAGGTGGTGGCCATCCTGGGCGCAGACTTCCCCTTTGAGCTGCGCAACCAGGCGCTGGACCTGCCGGAGCTGCAGGGCGAGCCCGCGGACATCTCGCGCGAGAAGTGTCGCCTCGCGGCGCAGCAAGTGGAGGGCGCCGTGCTCGTGGAGGACACGTCGCTGTGCTTCAACGCGCTGGGCGGCCTGCCGGGGCCCTACATCAAGTGGTTCCTCGAGAAGACGGGCCACGACGGGCTCAACAACCTGCTGGCCGCCTACCCGGACAAGTCGGCCTACGCGCAGTGCATCTTCGCCTACATGCCGAGCGGCGGCGAGCCGCAGGTCTTCGTGGGCCAGACGCCTGGCCAGATCGTGCCGGCGCGCGGCCCCACGACCTTTGGCTGGGACCCCGTCTTCCAGCCCGACGGCTACGAGCACACGTACGCCGAGATGGAGAAGGCCACCAAGAACCAGATCTCGCACCGCTTCAAGGCGCTGCAGGCGCTCAGGGCGCACCTGGTCAAGCCCGCGCAGTAGAGCTGCTGCGTCGCTTTCTTTAGCAGGAGACCAGCGAGTTCCATGTGACGGTGGGGCTGCAGACACAGACACGAGTTGGCTAGCAGGGCAGACGGCAACGCACTTGGCCGGTAGAATCTCAACACGAATGCGTTTTGGTGTCCTTCAGCCTCCAAGGCCAATATGCTCGGCGCTTGGCAGCCCACCACGCCGCTCTGCGCAACCGGCCGCAGCTCCCTTCTCGGCAGCAGGCTCCTGTCCATGACCACGCCCGAGGATGTCAAACAGCGAGCGAACCTGCACATCCCGGCAGCCGCATCTCCTGCTTCACCTTCCGCCGTGAGCCTGGAAAGCCACGTGTCGCGGCGCCGCAGCGCGGCAACCCGCCGCCGGACACAGGTGCGAATCCAACTACATATCGCGCTGCGCATTGCCCATGCGACGCTCCTCGAGCTAGAAAGCAGCGCGTGCAGCTTCACGAAGAGCTCCGCGTCTTGCCGACCTGAGCGCTTCAACGCCATCGAGTTCAACTTGAAGGCTGAAGGCGGCCGATAGCGGGGTCGGTCGGAGGATTAGATTCTTTGTTGCGTCTAAAAATATCCGATCTCTCACATGATTGGCGGAGACGTAAAGACCGCTACATTTAGCCCGCCGAGCCGGCCGCCACCTTCCAAGCACACAGCAGGCAGCACTTCTACACTTTGACTCTGAGGGGACGGCGGCCATAAGGTGCAAGCAGCCGCGGCTCTTCCTCCCGGGCCACGCCTCGCAATGGAGCGCTCGGAGCGCACGCAGTCCATGCCAGCGGCGCCCTCGGCCCTGTCTCCGCCGCTGGTGACGCGGTCCATTTCCAGTGCCTCGGGCGACGCGGCGGCCTCAGACGCGAGCGTGTCGCGCTATGTGGTGGGCGTGTGCGCCATGGAGAAGAAGACGCAGTCCAAGCCCATGCGCGAGATCCTGCGGCGCCTGGAGAAGAAGCGGCAGTTCGACGTGTACGTGTTCGACGACGCTACCATCCTGGGCCAGCCGGCGGAGGCCTGGCCCGCCTGCGACGCGCTCATCTCGTTCTACTCGACGGGCTTCCCGCTGGAGAAGGCTGAGGCCTACGTGCGTCGCGTGCGGCCCGTGCTCGTGAACGAGCTGAGCATGCAGCACGTGCTCTTCGACCGACGGAAGGTGTACGCGCTGCTGACGCGCCACGGCATCCAGGTGCCGCGCCACGCTGTCATGAATCGCGATCTGCCCGCGGGCCAAGAGGACACGCTGGAGGAGCACGAGAACTACGTCTGCATCAACGGTGAGCGCATCAACAAGCCCTTCGTGGAGAAACCCGCGGACGCCGAGGACCACAACGTGTACATTTACTACCCCACGAGCGCCGGCGGCGGCAGCAAGCGCCTGTTCCGCAAGGTGGGCGACCGCTCCAGCGAATTCTACCCAGACGTGAGCTCCGTGCGGCGTGAGGGCTCGTACATCTACGAGGAGTTCCTCAACACGCAAGGCACGGACGTCAAGGTCTATACCGTGGGTTCCAGCTACGGCCACGCCGAGGCGCGCAAGTCGCCCGTGCTGGACGGCCGCGTGATGCGTGACTCGGCCGGCAAGGAGGTGCGCTACCCGGTGATCCTCAACTCGACCGAGAAGGAGATGGCGCGCAAGGTCTGTCTGGCCTTCCACCAGACCGTCTGCGGCTTCGACCTGCTGCGCGTGCGCGGCAACTCGTACGTGTGCGACGTGAACGGCTGGAGCTTCGTCAAGAACTCCAAAAAGTACTACGACGACTGCGGCCTCATCCTGCACAACTACCTCGTCTCGGCGCTGCGCTCGCGCTACTTCCGCCAGCGCCGCGCCAACTCGCTCACGTCCGGCACGCCGCACCTCTGTCCGCAGTACGCCACCGAGAGCTCCAGCTTCGTGCGTGAGGCCAACATGACGCGTCCCAGTTCAGGCTCTGACGCCTCGGAGAGCAGCGTCACTAGCGCGGGCAGTGGCGCCGATGGCTTCGCACTGGAAGACGAGAACCGCGAAGAGCTGCGCTGCGTGATCGCCGTGGTACGTCACGGCGATCGCACGCCCAAACAGAAGCTCAAGACCGTCGTGTGGGTGCGCGAGCTCGTGAACTTCTACGAGAAGCGGCGCGCGGAAGGCACGTACGACGAGGTGAAGGTCAAAGCCGTAGCGGACCTCCAAGAGCTGCTGGACCTGGTGCGCAGCCTCATCAAGGCGTATGCGCCCGGAGTAGGCTCCAAGGAGGCCGTGTGGGAGGTCGAGGGTGGCGACAGCTTCGAAAAACTGCTGCAGATGAAGCGCGTGTTGGAGCGCTGGAAGTTCGCAGGCATCAACCGTAAGGTGCAGTTCAAGCCTTGCAAACACTACGCGGAAGCCTCGGCCTCGGAGGGCGGGGAGCCGCCCAAGATCCTCATGATCCTCAAGTGGGGCGGCGACCTCACGGAGACTGGCAAGCAGCAGGGCGAGGAGCTGGGCCAGTCGTTCCGCAATCGCCTGTACCCCGTGGAGGTGGAGGAAGGCGGACTCTTGCGGCTGCACTCGACCTTCCGCCACGACCTCAAGATCTTCACGTCGGACGAAGGCCGCGTGCAGATGACGGCGGCAGCCTTCGCCAAGGGCTTCCTGGAGCTCGAGGGCGAGCTCACGCCCATTCTCGTGAGTCTTGTCACGACGCTGGGCAAGGACGCCAACAAGATGCTGGACCACTCAGGCCAGGCCGACGCCACGGAGGAGATGCAGCGCACCAAGACCAAGCTCAAGAGCTTGCTACAGCGCGACTACGCTTCCAAGGAGGAGCTCCAGGCGGCCATCGCACCGCTCAAGACCGAGTCCATCTTGCAGGCGCTCGAGATCGTGCAGAACCCCAAGGACGCCTTGGTTCGGCTGCAGGAACTCATCCGCAAGTTCAAGACGGAGATCGCGGACCGCGTCAAGGAGAAAGGTGAACGACGCGGATTTTGCGGTCAAGGGGACCGTATTGTGCGCTGTTTGAACCTTGGAGACTGACGTGTTCTTTGTGCGTTGGCGCTGAGTGAAGCAGACGCGGACGACGTGACACCACTCTACATGGGGGAGACGTTCTCGCTCATGTTCGAGCGCTGGGACAAGATCCACCGCGACTTCTTCTCGCCCAAGACGGAGACGTTCGACCTGAGTAAGATCCCGGACGTGCACGACTGCATCAAGTACGACCTGCTGCACAACGCGCACGTGGGCTGGCGCGGCGGCCTGGAGCTCTTCACGCTGGCCGAGGCGCTGGCGCGCTGCTACGTCTCGCAGGAGTACGGCATGGATATTGCGGAGAAGCAGTCCATCGGCATCCGGGTCTCGCAGGCGCTTTGTGCCAAGATCCGCGCCGACATTGTGACCGTCATGTCCGCAGCGCACCACCCCGAGAACAACGGCGCGACCACCACGAATCTGTTCATGGGAGGCGGGGAGGAAGACGGTGCTGCCGCCGCTGAAGCCGCCGAGCAAGATGTGGAGCACCACGGCTATCGTCTGGACCCGTCGTACGCCAAGGAGCTGCGCATCAAAAGTCCAGGCACGCAGGTGCGCACGCGGCTCTACTTTACGAGCGAGAGCCATCTGCACACGCTGCTCAACGTGCTGCGCTTCCAGTGTCCGTCCTGGCGCGAGCGTCATCAGCACGGCGGAGAGGACGACGAGTACGACATTTCGCTCGAGCAGGAGAAGGTGAGCAACGAGCTGCTCAAGCGCATGGGCATCAGCGTGAACGACCACATGACGCAGCGCAAGTACGTCTTCCGCGAGTCCAAGCTCATCTCGGACTCGAGTCGACGGGCTCTGGACCGCGTGGCCGAGGTGAACTACCTCGCGCACGTGGTCATTCGCGTGTTCGAGACGCCGGCGCTGCAGGAAGACAGCGAGGACCGCTTCCGCATCGAGATCGCCTTCTCGCCTGGAGTCAGTGACGGCCTCGCGCACACGGACGCCGGCGCGCCGGGCGTGGAGGACACCATCTATCTCACCAAGAACATGACGGGCGTCATGTTCGAGGATATGCTGGCGGCCTGCGTCTCGTCTGCACAGCACCCGGCCGTGTAGCCGGACTCGGGGATCCCACCTCGCTCGAAACTCGAGCGTCTGTCACCTTCCAGCTTGAGCTTGAGCTTGCCCACATCACGATATCTAGCTAGTCACCTTTTGCGCCGCAGAGACAAAGGCAGAGCTGAGCGCGGCGACGTATAGAAAGCAAGCGCTTCGTCCTCGTATTGATAAAGCAAGGCGGCGTGAATGACGACAAACCAGTCGTCCACAGCAAAGAATGCCGCAGCTGGACTGCGGTGCGAAGACTTACTCCTGGCCGATCCAGTCGCTGAAGCGCTGTGCGTGGTAGGCCGCCGACAACGCGCCCAACGACGCCACTGCGATGGGCACCTTGCCGCGGGTGTTGATGGCACGCACGCCCATGCCGCCCATGGTGATCGTGGACGCGAAGAGCGCCAGCCCGTGGCCGTTGGTCATCTGGCCCTGCTTGAGCAGCACGCCCGCGGCGCCGAAGCCCAGGCCCAGCGTCACGCCCGCCACCAGCGACGGCACGCTCTTCTTCTTCAGGTAGCCGAACACGCCGCCCGCGGTCAGCAGGCCGGCCATGGTGAAGGTCGGGTGGTGCGCCATCGTCGAAGCGGGAGCACGCAGCAAAGAGCTCAAGAGGAAGTGAAGGACACGCCGGCGCTGATTGGGATGTGGGGTGGAGGCGACGTCGACACTTCAGGCTACGAAACAAAGACCTCTGGGATTGGTTGTAAATGGGCGGTAGAAAATGCATTGGCGAATCAAACCAGGCAGAGACTCGGAAGCTCGTATAAGTAGCGTCTTTACATTTACACTGTTCATTCAGGCAGGGCCAGACCAGCCTAAAGTACTCGCACGCGTCAATCAGAGAGCTGTCGTTTCGCACAAATCTACAGTCAGAGTCATCCGCGGCTGATTACGACTTTCACAGCCGTACGCCAGCCTGAACGCCGCTTGAACGCCGCCCTCTTCGTCTTCCTGGACAGGCCCTCGCCAATTGCTACAGCGATTGCCTGGCAGCGATACGAGGCGACAGAGAAGCCCACGGCCGAGAAGTGTCATTACAGCTCGTGCGCACTACAATCACAAGCAACCGCGCGAGTGGCAGGCAGTAGCTACCAGTTTTGTGCTTCTTCGACGTCTCTCAGCACTTTGCCGGAAACGGACTGCGCGTTGCTCGCTCGGAGAGACGAAGAAGCTGCACGGACGATGCCGTTTCCGATGACGTCGCTTTCCTCACGAGCTAGGCGGCAAACCAGGCGGCGCTTCAGTCGTAGCTGCTCGGAATTGGCGCCGCGCCGGGCACGTAGCGCTTCTTGGGTGACGGGTTGCTCAGCTGATGCATGTGGTAGCCCGCGGACAACGCACCAGCCGTCGCCACCAACGCAGGAGCGCGTAGCCCCGTGAGAAGTGCACGCCGGCCCGTGACGCTCGAGATAAGTCCCGACATGGCCAGCGAGGTGCCGTGCTCGAAGTGGTGGTCCGTGATGGTGTCCGTGAGCACCAGCATGCCGGCGCCCAGGAAGCCTACGCCCAGCAGCATGCCCCCCACCAGCGACGGGATGTGGCGCTTCATCACGTAACCCGCGCCGCCTGCCAAGCTCACCATCGTGGCGTACGTGAAGGCCTGGTGGTTCCCGTTCGGCATGGCGATCAGCGCCGCGTGACTTGGCTCCGCGGCGTCTCGGGTTTTGCAGGAAAGGGCTTGAAGAGGAGTGCTCGGCCGTGGAGCGTGGGGCAGCGCCACAGCCACAGCCACAGTGTAGCAGAGCAAGAAGACTGCGCTCGCACCCTCGCTTTCTCTTCCGAACTGAAGGAAAAGCGGTCAGGCAGAGTGGGCCTGACTCGCTGTACCCTATCCCCTACCGAGGTATTGGCCAATTGCATATCTCGGATCTGCATGAATCGGAATATCCACCAATCATATGCTTGTCTTGAAGAACTTGGCGTGGACGCAGGCTGGAGCCACGAGTTCACTCGGACAAGCAGATCCATGAGAACTCGTCTCTGCTAGCACGGCAGTCTGGCGCTGCGGGTGTACTTCGTATGGCGGCCGCAGGTATGCCAATGCAAGTGGCCTCACCTATAGTACAAGCCATCAAGTCAATGCTCATGCCCTCGTGTGGGTGTGCTGTGTATGAAACCTCTGTGGATTTCCTCCTGAACTAAGGGATATTGATGTCAATCCGACCGATCTTTTGGACTTCAAGGTGCGGACAAGGTTTGTTTGACCACCAGGTACTCCTTGCCAGCAAAATGTCTACTTGACCACAAAGAACAACGCCTCGCCTCGAGCGAGAGCCTTGAGACGAGGACGACTCACAGATTGCGTCTCAAATGGATTGCGCAGTCCTTGGCAAGGTGCTCCGTCGACGCTGCATAACCGTCCCCGGCAGCTAACGTTTGTGCATGTGGAGAAGGTGCCGCAGAGGCAGGAGATCTCTGCTTCAGTTCACTGCGGCAAACCACTCGACCCCACCGATTTTTACAAAGCGAACAGGACCCCAGCAAGCGGGGGCACATAACTAGCGCACCCCAAGGTAAGGCGCGGTCCGGTGACTTCTCGCACTGGCTGTGCTACGCCCGCTTGCGTAGCGCGTTTACAGGACGTCGTGACGGTCCTATCGAATCGAATGGCTGGGCGAATGCGCGGGCCTTCGAGGGTATCCAGCTGAGACGCTCCACGACCTGCGAATGTAAAGCCTCGCATTCCCACGTGCACACACCTCGTGCGATGACGGCGGCACCCGACCCAACACCAGACACCCAACGCTAGAAAGAGGCGCCATGCACGCAGAGACTGCCATCGGAGTGCACCGGACTGCGGGCACGCACGCTGACGGGTCTGATTGGATAGAGACGGGGTTCCGAAAAGTGAAAATATGGACGCCATTGATCCAAATTTAAGAGCCTCCAGCAACAAAACACCTTCGTATTCTGCTAGAGACGCTATCATGCTGGATCGGAGGTGTGCCATAACTGGTACCACGCAACTCCACGGTCGCACCTGTGTAAATGTATATCCTTCGCGAGTAGATTAATCGTTAATCCTGGATTCGATTTAGCGATCTTGTGGATCGAATCTTCATGGGGGGAGAGAACATCCGGCGCCATTAGTGCCAAAATCAGCACTCTCCGCCTTCGATACCCTGGATCCCAGAGCCTTCCCCCGCGCTTTATGATCCGCTTCTGTCACTGCTCTTCTTCCATCACGGTCGTTACATGCCGCATTGAGAAACGGACGCTGATTCCCCACGCGAAGCCGCGTCCACTCCTGCTCTTGCCTCCGCCTGCGCACCCGACAGCTCGCTCTCGCCCCCCAAGCACACGACCAGCATGACACGCGCCTTCCTCCGCGCTGCGGCGCTGCTACTGGCGCTGGCGGCCGCCGGCGCGACGGCGCACGAAGACGCGAGCGTGCTGCGACGTCTGGTGACGCTGTCGCGCCACGGCAGTCGCGCGCCCAACGACGTGGTGAAGGCCATCTGCCCACGCAACGCCGCCAACCTGGAGGCCTACAAGGTGCCGCTCACGCAGCTGACGGAGATCGGCATGAACCAGCTGCTGGCCGTGGGCGAGGAGGTGCGGCGCGTGTACATGTCGGAGGACGCGGCCGACGGCGGCAAGGCCTTCCTCTCGCGCTCGCTCAACGGCGTCAACCACTCGCACTTTGAGACGTACTTCCGCGCCGACGCGGCCACGCGCTGCTCGCAGAGCGCTACGGCGCTAGGCTACGGGCTCTACCCGGACGGCACGGGTCCGCAGGGTTTCCCGCACCAGCCCGTGCCCGTGACCATGCAGCTCGTGGAGAACGAGCACGCCTTCGCGGCGCCCAAGGGCCCGTGCAAGGCCACTTTACAGGCGGACTGCGACGTGTACGCTCAGGAGCGCGCGCCGGAGCTCTTTGCGCAGTACCAGGACGTGCTGGACACGGTGAGCGAGGTCTGCGGCGTGCCCATCGCCGACTTCCCGTCCGTCCCGGGCGGCGAAGACGTGGTCTTGGGCGTCAAGGACATTGCCGACATGTTCGTCTTCGACCGCGACGAAGGCCTGCCGCTTCCCGAGGGGATGACGTCCGAGGCGCGCGACCTGCTGCAGCAACTGGCCTTCACGAACCTCATGGAGCGCTACTACACGACGGATCGCGAGCTCACGTACTGGGTGGGCGGCTTTGCCGACCTGCTGCTCAACACGCTGCACGGCGGCGCCCTCTCTACAGCCCCTTCGGCCGCAGACTACCGCTACTTCTCCTTCCACGGGCACCGCGAGCTGCTGCACGCGCTGAGCCTCATGCTAGGCTGGGACTTTCACTTCGACGGGCTGCCCGAGGCGCTCAACCAGACGGCGCTGCACCCGGGCACGACCATGTTCTTCGAGCTGCGCTCGCGTGCACTTTCGGCCGAGGAAGCGGAGACGCACCCGGGCGAGCTCGAGGCCTACTTTGTGCGCACGTTCGTGTGGTCGCCCTACACTGCGCGCGAGCAGGTGCCGCTCTCCAAGTGCTCGCAGGCCGATTGTCCGCTGGACGAGTTCAGTGCCATCCTGACGGACCACATTGCACGCACAGGCACGTGGGAGACCATCTGCGAGTACAACAAGCCGGCGAGCGAGCCGGTGGACGCGAGCCAGGCGCTGGCCCAGGGCCCCGCTGCGCCCCAGGTGGGCGCGCGGGGCTTCATGCCGTGGGCGAGCACCAACAACTTTGTGCTCGTCCTGGGCGTCGCCATGGCCGTGGGGCTGGCCTTCGGGGTCTTCAAGCTCTACGTGGCCGTCTCGAGCGCACGTCGCGGCGGCTACACGCCTCTCTAGGAGTCTCCAGCGCTCGACAGCCAAACTAGACGGTCGCGTCGTAGTGCCTGAGGCAGCAGACCGTGGCAAGAGAGTCCATGACGACCACCAAGTGCCGTCCTTCGCATCCAGATTAGAAGTCAAGCATACAGAAAGGCAGACGCACTCGTCCTGCCAACCATGCTGTTCCTGCTTCCGTGTGATGCGGACGCATGGCTCGTTCCTCCGCTTGCTGCTTCGCCAGGGTATTGCGCTGCACTGGGGCTTGAGGCCGCCCTCAGTGCTCCATCCGCAGCTCCTGCAGCTTGGCCGTGAGCGCGTCCACCTTGGCGAGGCCCTTGGCTTTGCCCTGCAAAATGCCGTTCTTGCCGCCACCGCCCTTGCCGTCGATCAGCGGCAGAAGGCTGCGTCCATGCTCCGAGATCAAGGCCACGGGCCCGGCAAGCAGGAAGAGCCCCTCGCCATGCGCGTCGCCCGCCGTGAGCACGAAGACGGTGTGGTTCTTGGCGTCGCCCAGCAGCCCCAGCAGCGTCTGCAGGAAGCCCAGGTCGCCGTCGACGCGGTGGTAGGCCACTACGCCCGTCTCGGCGCTCTTGGCCGTGAGCTCGGCCGCGATGGAGGCCGCCAGCTCCTTCTGCAGGCCCTTGAGCTCCTTGCTCGCGCTCTTCTGGAACTGCAGCAGCTTGTCCGCGCGGGCCGCGTGCTCGTCTGGGGCACAGCTCAGCAGTTTCGTCAGCGCGTGCTCGTTCTTGAGCCTGTAGCAACACCATCCGCAGATACAAAGGACACGTCAGAGCTCCGTCCCAGGCGACACGCCACTGCGGAGAAGGGCCGCTCCGTTGGCTCGGGAGCAGGACACGTACATGCGGGAGAACTCGCGGTTCACGCGGTTGCCGGCCACGAACCAGACGCGCGTGGCCCCGCGCGCGTACTCGGTGCCCAGTACACGCAGCGCCTGGAGCTGCGCCAGGTTCTGCACGTGCGTCCCGCAGCACGGGTTCACGTCCAAGCCGTCGATGGTCACCACGCGCATGGCTTCGGGCATCTCTCCAGGCGCGAACTTGGCCGCAATGCGGTCCCACTGTGGTGTGCCGGGCTGCGCGAACGACGGCGCCATGCGGAGCCCCTGGAGGATGGCGGTGTTCGTCTCCGCCTCAATCTGGACGAGCACGGCCTCGGGCACCACGTGCTTCTCCTTGCCGCTCGTCTTGGACGTGTTGTCCGACGGCGACTGCTGCTCCAGCGATGCTAATGTCTCGGCGGTGGGCACGAGCTCCACGTTGCAGCGCTCGTCACCCAGAGACCACGTCGTGGTCTCGTAGCCGTGCGCGTCCGCGATGGCACTCAAGAGATGCTGCGCCGAGTGCTGCTGCATGTGGTCGAAGCGCCGCTCCCAGTCCACGTGGACCACGACCTCCTGGCCCTCCGTGAACGGCGGCGGCGCCTCGGGGTCGCTCGGCGCGGCCAGGCGGTGCACGCAGCGGCCGTCCTGAACGTAGACCTTATTCACCGCCACGGCGTCCACGCGGCCAGTGTCCCATGGCTGGCCGCCGCCCTCCGGGAAGAGCACCGTGTCTTGCAGCTCCAGCTCGAAGAAGCGCTGCGGCGAACCCTTGCCTTTGCTCTTACTCTTGCCCTTGGAGGACACGGGCTCCACGCGCGCGTGACAAGAGCGCACCGCAGTGCGGAGAGACCGCAGCGATGAGTCTCGCTGACACGCGAGCGCCCCGGGAGGCGCGCGTTCCATGGCCACAGGGACAGAGAGGCCGGCGTCTTGGGCTGCAGCGGTGGGCGGCATGCTCAAGCCACGTACGTCGAGCAATCGGGGGCGGGCGACAGCCGGAGACAAGCAGCGGAGAGAACGCGCGCGTCTAAGTGCGTGGTGCATGCGCTGGATGGCGTGAATGGCATCAACCAAATCGCCCCTGTTGAGGACGCGGGCGAAGAAAGCAATAAAGCTCAAGTCGATGGGTTAGAAAGGTGAAAAATTGAAACGGTTGCGCTTGATTAGGCAGTTTGTGAAACACGATACGCCACGTCACTCATTTTATTTAGCACGCTAGAACAAGTTAAATGCTGAATTCACGGATCTATACTCTGTAGCGTACAGAATTACAAACTATGACGCACTGGCGTCGACCTGCCTTTGTCTTTGGTGCTTGGGCCCGAGCGCGCGTTTCTATGCGCAACGCGCAGCCACGCCCGACATACAAATTCCTAGTACAAAGGGGAGAGCAATCAGCGCGGCTCCCCGCCTCGGAATCTACAAGGACGAGCGGCTCTGGTGGCCTGAGAGAAGCTCCGCCGAGGAAGCGGCCAAGGTGGCGTGCAAGCCATTACGCAAAAGGAAGCACAAGCAGCAGTCGCAGCAGCAGCAGCAGGCATGAGCAGCGAGACGACGGACACGAACACGGCCGCGTTCCAGGCGGCGCACAAGGACGCGCCGTTCGCGGCCAAGCACCCGCACGGCTTTGGCGAGATGGAGCTGCTGGAGGGCGTGACGGTGACCAAGACGTACCTGCTGCCGGTGCCACACCTGCGCCAGTGGATGCCCAAGCTGAACCGCCAGGCCAGCAACCGGCGCAAGATCGACACGCAGGCCAACGACGACGTGGAACGCAAGAGCACCTACAACAAGATCATGGGCGATACGGACGTGATCCTGGGCGATATCCGCCGCAACGCCAAGCAGGAGGCCGTGTCGCGCGCCTACGTACGCGCCGGCCCACGCGAGAACCTGTACTTCGACCCCGAGCAGGTCAAGGCGGCCATCGTGACCTGCGGTGGGCTCTGCCCGGGGCTCAACAACGTGGTGCGCGAGGTCACGCTGGCGCTCTGGAACCTCTACGGCGTGCGCGACATCTTTGGCATCCGCATGGGTTTCGCCGGCTTCTACAACTGGACTGAGATGGGCCAGAAGGAGGCGCCGATCATGCTCACGCCCAAGGTGGTGGAGAACATCCACCACCAGGGCGGCACCATCCTGGGTGCCAACCGCGGCGGCTTCGACCTCGAGAAGATCATGAAGGCGCTGCTCGAGAACGGCATCACGCAGGTGTACGTCATTGGCGGCGACGGCACGCACCGCGCCGCCAACAAGATCGCGGACGAGTGTCGGCTGCGCAAGCTGCCCATTGCCGTGGCGGGCGTGCCCAAGACCATCGATAACGACGTGGATCTGCTGGACCGCAGCTTCGGCTTCAACACGTCCGTGGAGGAGGCGCAGCGCGCCATTCGCTCGGCCAACACGGAGGCCAAGTGCGTGCCCAACGGCATTGGCGTGGTCAAGCTCATGGGCCGTAGCGCCGGCTTCATCGCAGCGCACGCGGCGCTCTCGAGCGGCGACGTGAGTCTCTGTCTCATCCCGGAGATCCCCATCGAGCTGGATGGCCCGCGTAGCTGTCTGGACCACCTGGAGCGCGTGGTGGAGGAGCAGGGCCACGGCGTGGTGGTCGTGGCTGAGGGCGCCGGCGAGGAGCTGCTGGGCACGTCGGCCACCATGGACGCCGGCGGCAACAAGAAGCTGCCACCCATCGGCGCCTTCATGAAGGACCGGATCAAGGAGCACTTCACGGCCAAGGGAAAGGAGTGTACGGTCAAGTACATTGACCCGTCCTACATGATCCGCAGTGTGGCGGCCAACGCCGCCGACGCCATGTACTGCATGCTGCTGGGCCAGAACGCCGTGCACGGCGCCATGGCGGGCTACACGGGCTTCACGGTGGGCCTCAGCGCCAACCGCACGGTCTACTTCCCCATCACGGCCATCACCAAGAACTCACCGCGCTGCATGGACCCCTTCGGTCGCACCTGGGAGCGCGTGCTCTGCCTCACGCGGCAGCCCAATACGGCCTCGCCCAACACGGAGGTCAAGGGCGCCACCTCCACGGACTGAGCGGCGTGGCAGGCGAGGCTCGAGGCGCCCTCGACTCCAGTATGACGCCGCAACTAAGCGGGTTGTTGTCGCTGTTGCCTCGTCTCGCCTTGCCACTTCAAAGGCCCAGAGTTCGTAAGGAATATGATCCGTTTTGTCCGACTTCACTGCGTTTGGAGCCCGACTCCTGCTGTACACTGCGTCGGGTGCTTGTGGCTCAAGGTGGCGGGTAGCACTGTGAGCTGCTGACGCAGGCCGCGCTGTATTCTGCGGTGGCGCTGGAGTGACGAGCCACGTGACGCGCACGTACGCCCCGACGCCACCTTCAAGTTGCGCAGTCACTCACATGGCTCCTCTTCGACCGACAGCTTCAACTCGCGCACCCGCTTCTTTGCCCACTTGGCATTTGACTTGCCACAAGCCAAGTGACGCGCTGCCTCGCCGGACGGAGCTGCTGGCTGCTGGCTGCTGGCTGCTGGCTGCTGGCTGCTGGTTGGCGAGCAAGCGCCACCGTGTTTGCTCATACACGTACGCAGCTTTATAGACACGTCAGCAGCCGGCAGCATAGAAGGAGGTGGCAAGACGAGCAGCGCTGGGGAAATGGAAGGCGGCAAGCGCGTCGGTCGGGGAGCTCGAGTCTGAGCAACGGCCGCCGGCCCCGCCACGTCGGAGGCGTCACTTCAAATCGTCTCCTGTCGCCGAGCCAGTACAGCGCCCGATGGTCTGCAGGCTTCACGCCGGCGGATTGGACGCCGCTAATCACGGTGCAAGACGACCATCTCGGTGACAAGCATGAGTAGCCGCCTGCTTTCGATTGGTGGAAAGCGTGCTGGAATGGATCTGGATAGCTCTGCAATTGGTGGATAACCCCCCGCTCTGTTCCGCGCGCCTTTTCTTGTGGTGCGGACCCTGTGCCACATAAGCGGTACCCCTCTGACCTTGAAGAGCTCATCCGTCAAGTGGTGAGGAAATACCCGTCTCATTCCTGGGTCGACCCATACATCCAGACCTTCAACCACCCAAACCCCTCTTTTTCATTGGCCGCCAGCCTCTCTACTCGCTCACGATTGGTGCAAATGTTTCTTTCACCCGCCTTCGACCTCTACTGGACTGGGTGGAAACACCACCACCCAGTTTGACAGCCAGCCAGCAGTGCTGGGTGGCGTTGGGTGCCGTGCCGCACAGATGGGGCCCGATCTATCTGCGGTCCAATGCGCACAGTGGTGATCAGCTCTCATTCTCCAAGACGCCGCGGCGAGCTCAAGCGCATTCGTCAGCCCCCCCCTTCCTTCCCGCTATCTTCCCGACCCCAGCCATGGCTCGCCCGGCGCTCAAGAAGCTCTTCTCGTCCTCCGCGGCGCACACCAAGCGCGGCTTCTCCGTGCTCACGCGCGAGACCATGAACCCCAACATCCTCAACGCGGAGTACGCGGTGCGCGGGCCGCTGGTGCAGCGCTCGGACGAATACGCGCAGCGGCTTGCGGCGGGCGACAAGTCGCTGCCCTTCGACAAGGTCATCCCGTGCAACATCGGCAACCCGCTAGTGCTGGAGCAGAAGCCGCTGGACTTCCACCGCCAGGTGCTGGCACTCGTGAACGTACCCGCGCTTGTGGACAACCCGGAGGCCAAGAAGATCTTCCCGGCGGACGCGATCGCGCGCGCCAAGTTCTACATCAAGCACATCAAGGGCGGCACGGGCGCCTACGGCCACAGCAAGGGCTCCAACATCGTGCGCGAGGAGGTGGGCCGCTTCCTGCAGCGCCGCGACGGCCACCCGGCCGACCCGGAAGACATTTATCTCACGGATGGCGCCAGTCCGGCCGTGCAGAATTCGCTGCTGGCTCTGATCCGTGACGAGAACGACGCCATCATGACGCCCATCCCGCAGTACCCGCTCTACTCGGCGGCCATTGCGTTGAACGGCGGCTCGCTGGTGGGCTACTACCTGGACGAGAGCAAGGCCTGGGAACTCAACGTGGAGGAACTCTCGCGAGCGGTGAAGGAGGCTCGCGCGGCCGGCAAGACGGTGCGCGCCATGGCCGTCATCAACCCTGGCAACCCCACGGGCCAGTGCCTCTCGGAGGAGAACCAGCGCGAGATCATCAAGTTCTGCCAGAAGGAGAACATCCTGATCCTGGCCGACGAGGTGTACCAAGAGAACGTGTACGCTTCGGGCAAGCGTTTCGTGTCCTTCAAGAAGGCACTGCGTGACATGGGCAAGGCCTACGACGACGTGGAGCTCATCTCGTTCCACTCGACGTCCAAGGGCTTCACGGGCGAGTGCGGCCGTCGCGGTGGCTACATGGAGCTCGTCAACATCGACGAGGGCGCTAAGGAGGAGATGTACAAGCTCATGTCCGTGAACCTCTGCTCGAACATTGAAGGCCAGCTCATGGTGGGCATGATGACCAACCCGCCCAAGCCCGGTGACGCGTCCTACGACCACTACGTGGAGCAGCGAGACAGCACGCTGGAGGCGCTCAAGCGACGCGCCGTGAAGCTCGTCAAGGCTTTTAATGAGCTGGAGGGCGTCACGTGCAACGAGACGGAAGGTGCCATGTACACGTTCCCGTCCATTACGCTGCCGAACAAGGCTGTGGCGGCCGCGGAGGACGCGGGACTCGCTCCTGACGCCTTCTACTGCACGAAGATGCTCGACAGCACGGGCATCGTGGTGGTGCCTGGCTCGGGCTTCGGCCAGAAGGAAGGCACGTGGCACTTCCGCTCCACCATCCTGCCGCCTGAGGGAGCCATCGACGAGGTCATCGCCAAGACGGCCAAGTTCCACAGCGAGTTCATGGACAAGTACCGGTGAGCACACCCACGCTCCAAGTCAGCGCATGGAGGTGGAGACAGAAGCCCTTAGTGCAAACATTGGCACTGCTGCGACGGGTACGTGCGTCTGAGTGTCTCCGGTCTTGCTTTTTAAATATCAACCCGATGGCGAAGGCTACTACTGCTCTTCAGACGGCGTGACTTGCCTACGCCGAAGGTACCGACGTTGTAGTCACTTGGCATCTGCGTCCTTCAGTGTGGGATTAGATTGACGAGCTGAGCTGGCTGGGCTGTGAAGTAGAGCTGCCCCCGCTAGCGCTTGGGCATGGAGACGCTGCCAGCCTTGGGCGGCTTCACGCTGCCGCTGCTGTCTATTGTTCCTAACCTGCTCACGGGACCTGGCGCCAGCACTAGTGTCGCGTTGCTAGGCTTGGTGGCCGTCGTGGGGCTGCTCTCTCGCTTGGCTGGCGCGGACGGACGGATGATGGGGATCTTCGTGATCGAGCCCGGGTCTTTCGGGACGTTCGCGGCCGATCGCGGGGCCCCCAGCACGGTTTTGCCTCCAGAAGTCATGGTCTTGCCGGTCGAGTTGGCGATCTTCGTGCTCTGCGGCATCTTGGCATTGCCAGGACGAGCAGTGGGGCAGTTGGGGAGAGTCGTGAGCGCCGGAGCAGGTTTACTAGCTCCCTTGGGAGGCATTCTGGCCCGCGTGACGTCGTTCTTGCCTCCAATCCCCAACGCCAGAGCCATGGAACTATTCCCGCCGCTGCCCATGCCGAAGCCGCCTCCCATGCTGCTGCTGCTCCCACCAGCAATGCCGGAGCTGCGGCCGGTGTCTTTACCAGACGGCTTACCGATCTTGTTGGCGAGATCGAAGGACTTGACGCGCGCGCGACGAACGACTTGGCCGTCCTTCCCCACTACCAAGGTGTACTCCAGCATGCTGGACCACTTGGAGTCAGCAGACGAGTCTTCGTGGTCTGCCATGAGGCCCAAGTTCTCCTCCTCTGTGAGCTTCCGGTTGTCCTCGGCGTCCTCCTGGGGCCGGCGAGTGTGGTCCATTTCGTGACCTTCGATGGCCATTCGAGTCTCGTGGAGCGCATTGGCCACGTCTCGGTCGCTGTCGATCGTCACCTCCTCCAAGAACTGCCGGATGCGGTCGAGAAGCTTTTCGTCCGATAAATACGTGAGCACGTTTTTCCACTGCGGCACAAGCGAAATGGCCTTGAGCCGCACATTCGGCACGGGGTCGTCCAGCATGTCAATGGCGATCTCCAGGAAGTTGCGCTGGCAGTACTGTCGGCTGTTGAGACTCAAGGCGTATGCGCAGGCATCGAGGTACAGGATCCGGCGCCAGTAGCTCCGAGAATGCCCGTACTCAGTCCGGAGCTTACTCAGCAACGAGTAGCGGTGGCTTGCAGTGTCGTTGAGGCGTATGCACTTGAGCACCACGTGCATGGCCTGCAATTGCACAGGTCGAGCACCGTCTTCAATAAGGTCGAAGATGATCGGGATCACCACCTCATACATCTGGCTGGCCGAGCACCACGACGGGAAGCTCTGCAGCGCCTCCAGAAACGTGAGCTGGTCCCGGTTTCGACTCGGAGGGAGGATGCCGTGATACTCAATGACCGACTTGATGATGAATTCGAGAATCGCCGCCTAGTAGTTACAGAAAGGTTAGCTTCGCTGTGCCAAGTGCGGGTTCGTATGGGAAGCTGGAAGAGAAAATTATACCTTTTGATCCTCGTCGTTCGGGTCCACCATGTACGTCAGGATTTGTGGAGCGCGGGAGATTGCCATCCCCTGCACTATGGGATATTCATCGTTCATCAGGCTGAACACCACCTGCTTGAGATAGCGCATTGCGCGCTTTTGCCCCAGCAACGCGGCGACTTCGTGAATCCCAGCCGCAATATGAAGGCGAACCTGCTCAGATAGGTAACAACGACAAAACATCATCCGGTCAATATGAGAGCCCGAGCAGGACGTCTTCCTCCAGATCTCAGCAAGGCGTACTTCTTCGACGGGATCGTTCGCCAGTTTGACTAACAGGTCGTCCATGAGCGTCGAGGTGTACGAGGAGCCGAAGGCCTTCACGATGGCAGGGAAGTTGAAAGCGCAGAGTTGCCGCAGCTGAACGTCGTCATCAGCGCAAAGCTTGGCGTAGCTCTGCAGGAAGACCGGCCCAATGTCATTTCCGAGGTGGTTCAGCGCTGCGAGCTTCGTGACGAGGTTCCCATACTGCTCTGCGAGGAAGTGCACTAGGTAGTGAGGGTGCGTATCGGCAACCTTGGTGAATTCAGGGATGATGAGCTTCACTCGTTCCCTTGTAGGGAAAAAGTCGATCAGCGAGAGAAGAGCGAGAAATGCCGTCTGCTTGACCTGAGGAAGAAAAGTGAAGTTTGGAGTTAGTACCGTACATGGCGAAAAGCAGACATGCGATCGCTGTACCTGTTCTTCTTCGTCATGCAAAAGCTCCAGCAGCTCGGGAAGAAGTTCGGAGCAGGCGTGGTCGTCTCTATGACATACAATGAACAAGGCTGATGTCAATATGCGCACACGCCGGAGCTGAGCTCCTTCTCCAAAGGTGGCATGATACGTTTGCCACCCAGACCGCTCTCCATATGGCAGTCCGGTGGGCCGTTTTGTTTCTCACCCTACTGCTCTGGCAAGTGCATCGAGTTGGATGCACATGCACTTGCGGACTTCAGCATCGGTGTCTTGGCACAGCGCCATCATCTTCACATACGCTGGAGTGAGTTTTGTGTGTGTGTCAAAGACAATTCCACCGAGCAGCAACGCCTCAACCGGCGCTTTCCTCAACGCACCTTGTCAAAGTAGAGCCCTTCGATGTCCGGTGCAGACAGAAGGTTCAACGCAGTGATAGCTCCAAGTACCAGGCAGCAAATGAGCCGAGAGCCTGGCGTTTGAGAGACATCCCCCTTTTCGATGGCGACCCTGAGGATCTGGCTCATACAACCACATCGTCAGCTTTACCCAACCAAAAGGGCTGGGGCCTTCCTTCGCCTCAGAGTGGAGCACATACCTGCGTCTTCTTCAGAGCCGGGCCAATGCGTGGGAGTAACGCGATGACGGCCAGACTTGCTTCTTCAGCGTAGTCCTTCTGCTGGATTTCCGCAATAAGGTCAAGCGCGAGCGGCGCCAATAGCTTCGCAACTTGTTCGTCAGAGAGCAGGAATACTGCGTCCTTCTTCTCCTCACGACAAGCCTCCAGCTGCTGCGTGTAGTCGTCGTGGAACGCGGCCGTCGGGAAGCTCAGCACGGTTCCATCAACCGTGGCGCACGCAAGGCTTGCCAGTCCTTTGAACACCTCGAGAAGAACCGCCGGGTCTGCGTTCATCTCGGACTCGTATCGCTGCCATACTCCCTGCGCATGTTCGCACAAGAGTTGCTTAGATGCTGTTCAGATATACAACGAGACCTGTGCACTAGCAACCGCACCTTCATGCAGTCCAGCACCAAGACGAGGTTCGCTTTCGTGTTGTTGCCAGCCAGAATCCTCGGGAGCGAGGACAGCACGCTGATCTTTTGCTTGTCCAGCCCCGTCTTGAGCAGCTGCTCGGTGCGCTCCATCTCGGGCATGTCTTCGTCGACATTGAGTTTCTCAAGGTCTGAAAGTGACTGGACGGAGAAGTCCACAGAGACGAGTGTAAGCCGGGCGACTAACTCCTGCACTTCGCATACGTCCGCACAGAGTGCCTACCAGTGTGTCTTCTCGCTCGAAGCATTCCGCCTCGCGCTCGTTAAAGAAGGCCAGGTCGTCCATCGTGCAGATGCTGGACCGAAGAAAATGCACGCAGAGCTCCCGTCCTCATTCCCCGACGAGCGCAGCCTGACGCGCCAGTCGAGTGCGCACTTCTCTGGTCTTGGGCGCGGCCTTGCTCGTCGCCCACACCTCGGTCGTATTTGGAGATCTCGGCGCCCACATTGGCGCTAGCGAGAGGCACATGGCGGCGCTATTTCTGCTGGAGAGGAGGTTCGTGAAACCACTCACTCACTTGAGCAAAGCTCAAGGCGTCATGCTGATTGTAACGGTCAATGTTCTGAGGGGGCCTCGCTGCAGGAGGCGGAGCTGCACGCTGGAACGGAAGGCACGAACTCACTGCAAGCTACTTGTCTACTGCTGGTCGTGGATCGCCTGGACTGCCACTTGAACCCTCGCACGAACGGTATTGTTAGTGTGATACAGCGCTTTCTGTCGCGGCCATCACGTCTGCGTACTTCTGCCAGATGAACGCGACCTCCTTCTGCTTGCCTACAATGAGCTGCTCCTGCCGCCGCTGCTCCGTCTCCCGTCGAGACTCGCTCACCAGCAACTCCTCGCCTAAGCGGAAGACTTCGCGACGAAGAAGTTGCTCCGTGATCTGAGTCTTTTCCAGGACCGCGGTCATTTTTGCGACTCGCTCGCGTAGCAGCGTGACTTGCTTGTGCTGGCCCAAGTGCTGCTTAATCACGTCCTGCTGCTGCTTCTCCCACATTTGGTTGTCTTGCACCCGATTGCGTTCTGCTCGCGCAATACCTTCTTGAAGAACACGGCATTGTTTCTCCAGCTCTGCGATGGCTTCAGCCTTCTCCTTCAGCCGCAACTCCCACGTCTTCTCCATTGCCTCTGCAGCCTTCCCGCTTTCTCGGAGGGCTCGTATCAGCTCGCGCTCTCTTATGTGGTGCTCTGCGTTCTTCTGCTTTACTTGATCGGCAAAAGATGCCAACGCTTTAAGTTTCGCTTTCCACTCGCGGGCAGCTTTCCTCTGTGCTTTGGCACCCGCGCTCAATTCAGCCTGCGCGCGCTCGTGCTGCGAAGCGTCGCGCTTCAGCAGATGACACTCTCGCTCCAAGCGCTTGCACTGCTTCTCCCTCGCGTCCAGCGCGATCTCCAATGACTTCCTGCAGTCTTCGCCCTCTTGCAGCTTCATTTCCCAGCTCAACAAGCAGCGCTTGGCCTCCGCCAGCTGCGTCTCTAACGCATCAACTTGTGTCATGGCCTCGGCCACGAAGGCCATGCGGCGCTCCAACTCGTCCGACGTCTCCGCCAGCTGCGCCGTCAGCGCCGCCACCTGCGTCTGCAGCGCCCGAGTCTCATGCTCGCGATCACGCCGCTCTGCTCGCAGCGCATGCACCTCCCGCACAAGCTTTTGCTGCAGTCGACCTTCCTCTTCTTCCATGCACAGCTTGAAATCGCATATTTACGGTGCTTTGGGGGCAGTTTTACAGGAATAGAGTTGATGAGCGCTAACGCTACAACACGACCCTTTGCCCGATTTTGAGCCTGGATTCGATGCCGATAGGGTTACAACCCTCCGCCAATGGCGTAGCGGGACTGCATCTCATCCACGACACCATGTCCTTCGTAGCTCCGCCGCGCCCCGAGCGGATCACGGCCGCGGAGCTCGCCGACGTGCTGCGCGGCGCCGAGGCGAGCGCGCGCCGCCCGCTGATCGTGGACGTGCGGGACTCGGACTTCGCCGGTGGCCATATCCGCTCGGCCGTGAACCTGCCCGAGGACAACTTCATGGACGACGACGACGTGGACGCGCTCGTGCAGAGGTTCAAGGACGAGGAGCAGATCGTCTTCCACTGCATGATGAGCCAGGTGCGCGGGCCGTCCTGTGCGCGCCGCTTCCTCTCGCGCATGGACATCGTGCTCGAGGACGCCGAGCGCAAGCCGCGCGTCCTCGTGCTCTACGGCGGCTACCAGCTCTTCGCAAGGGTAAGCAGGCCAGGAGGGCGAGAGCCCCACCTGCATCCCAGCGTGTGGTTGTTGCAAGAAAGCTGCTGCTAACGCCCGTGTGTTCCTTGTGCGCGTCTTTCCTGTGTCGTGGCGAAGCTCTACAAGGACGACCACGAGCTGATCGAGCTGGACGACGAGTAAGAATGGCTCGAGCCGACGCACCAGGCAGTCAAATCAAGCACTTTGCCGATGCTTTTGCTCACCTTCCAGCTTCAAATTGATTCGCGTTTCCTGCTCCTTGCTGCCACGTCTAGAGCTCTAGAGACGGTAGTCGGCGCGCTGGACGCGTGGGGACTGCTCCTTTGTGACATAGTCGATGAGGAAGCTGGCCTGGAGGCACTCGACGCCGTGTGTCTTAAGCTTCTTCTGCCACGTGTCACGCACAGGGAGATCGGTAGGCAGCAGCGCCACTACCGGAGCCTCGTCCGTCGATTCCTGCGCCGCGGCGCCCAGGTCCGTAGACTTGACCAGCGGCAGCACGGAGCCCCCACCAGCCACCACAATGCGCTCGCACATGTCGGACGGCGGCACGCACTTGGAGTGGATGAAAACGCGCCAGCCGGCAAAGGCGCCAGGCTTGCCCGACGCGTGGTGCTCTCGCCAGAAGCGCGGCACCTCGGGCCAGATCCGCGCGTCCATGAGCTCCTTGTCCTTGGCGAGGGCGTCCCATTCGTGGGGAGTCTCGTCCACGAAGCGTCCGGCGGCAGAGCTAGCTTCCAGGAACGACGGCTTGAGAATCCACTGCGAGACGCGGCCAGCAATAATGCAGCATTAGCGCACTGCCCAACCCACAAAGACACACTCGTTCTGCAGAGACCACACAGACAAGAGCGTACCTTCCCGGCCGCGCAGCCCGCCACGAACTTCTCCGTGCGCTTCAGCTCGCTGCAGATAATGTGCGTGCAGTTGCTGTCGAAGCGACGCCCCGCCTGGCTCACGCTCGCGCCCAACGTTGAGATGATGGAGGCATGCACCGCCCCCTGCTCTCGACTGCCGGTCAGGAGGAACTTGAAGTCGCTCTTGGCCGCCGCAGGAGCCTGCTCTTTCGCCGGCGTTTTCTTCTGCTTCTTTGTGGCACTGCTCTCCTTCGTCTTAGACGCCGCGGCCGTCTCATTCGAGTCTGTGGCTTTGCGCTTCTTCTTGGCAGCCGTAGTCTTTGCAGAGGACACCTTCCCCTTTGTCAATGCCTTGTTTGCCGTACTCGCATTCGCCTCGGGTTCTCTTGAAAGAGTGTCCATATCGCTGGTGGTGTTGCTCGCACGCGAGACTTCCTTACCACCAGCTTTGACTTCCCGCTCGACCTCCGCCTCCTTTCCCTGCCCCTCCGCCAGTGGCATGAGCTCATTGTCCTTCTTGGACTTCTTGGCACCCCTCTTGACCCCTTTCTTGGTTGCCGTCGTCGGTGTGTCAAATAAAGTGCACGCAGCGCTCTTCGCTGTAGCTGGAGTGGTCTTGGCTGCAGTGGCAGGGGTCGTGGACGCGTCATCCGTCGGAGAAATCTTGTCCGTCGGCGTGGGAACGCCGTCCAGCTCTGTCAGGATCCCGTCGACGGAAAAGCGCCCTTTGCCGGATGGAGTCGCTGTCTTGCTGGGCTTGGATTTGCGCGTCACCTTCGACTTGGGGTCTTCTGCGTCTCCATTATCGTCGGCTGTGCCGCGCTTCTTCTTCCCTGTAGGATCAGCATTCTCCTTCTCCAAGCCAGGCATAGATTTCATATTGGCGGCCTTGCCAGCTTCGGCTTTAGTAGTGGCGGGCAACTGGTTGGAATTGCACCGGAAGGGCTCTTCCGCCAGATGCGTCCACTCCTTCAGGCACGCGAAGATCCACTATCGAACGCGCAGAGCACCACAAAACCAAATTGGCGTCAGTCTCAGTTCAAAGGCGAACACACAAGTCGTCTAAACAAGCGTACCTCGTGGCTCAGGACGTTCTCGAACCCCCAGCTCAGCGCCTTTTTGTACTTCTCGCCCGTGGCTGCCAGACACAGCAGATGCGTCGAGTGTGTACGAGAAAGCACGGGCAACATGCATGCCCCCGTCGCGTGGATAGCGATCTGAATCTCCTCGCGGCTCGGGATTGTGCGGCTCGTGTACCCGGACAGCGTGACCACGAAGGACTGCATGCCCGGAATGCCCCCGAACGCTTTCACTGGTCGTTGGATGGCCTCAGTGAAAACCGTCGGCTTGCTGTCCGATGAGTGGCCAGCCAGCACCCAGTAGATGCTGACGACACGCTTGTTCTGGCGCAAGGCCTCTTCGTACTCGTAGCCGCCACGGTAGCGACACACGACGTACGACGCATTCGTCACCACCTTGGCCACGATATCTTGGTACGAGTCGCTCACTGGAACATTGGCCACTTTTGCCTTCACAGTCTTGAGCACTTCCGCGATCTTGTCCCGCAACAACGGTGCGATGTGCTGCGCCAGCAACACGATCTCACCAGACAATGTTTTCTCCATGGCCGCCAGTTTCTGCATCGTCATATACAATACCAGAATCAATGTGTCTGGCGTCGGTCACCTCCAATATGTACAGCGCATAGATACCAGTCATCTAGGTGGCGTACCTCATCCGAGAGCTTGCGCACCACGGAGAGCTCTGTGCCGAGCTCCGTCCGGCCCAACTGGTACACTTGTGCGCACTTGCTGGCATTCAGGTCCTCCAGCTGCACCTCCGGCCGCGTCTTCCAGCTCACGGGCTTACGATTCGAGGATTTACCCGTGCTTGCGAGGTGGCAGGCAAAAGGCCCCTCGGGGACGCAGCGGTGTCGGCTCACGGACTCCTCGATCCAGCTGTAGTTCACGTGATACTGCGTCGTGAGCCCCGCCTGCTTGCCCATGTAAGCCACGACGCAGCTGGGCAGCGTGAATGGCGCACCTGTCGGCCGGTCCGCCAGCCACTTGCGCCAACTCTCCATGCCGCGCGAGACGTCTCCGACCGAGTAGTTCAAGCGCAGGAGTTGCATGTGCTCGGGTTCCTCCGCCGCATCGCCGGAGCCGGGCTCGTCGGTTGACAGGATGTGCGTGGCTCCCGCGTAAACTTGTTTCTGGTCCACCACTTGGCCGCCAAAGTGCGTAATGAGACCGTCAATGACCTTGCGCGGGTCTTTCGCGATGGGTCCCGCAGCGATGGCCAGCGACGAGAAGAAGAGCGCCGGGTTGGCGCTGAACCGGTCCACAGGAAGAAGGCGCTGCAGCACGAAGGTGCGGAAGACCCACGCGGGCCGCACCAGCGCCACGAAGCGCTCCTTGCGCCGCTCCAGCAGCGCGTGGTAAGCGCTCGGGTCGCACACAATGTGCGTCGCACTCGACGACGCCGAGTCGGTCAGCACCGTCGCGCCGCCGTCGCGCAGACACAGCTCCAGAGCCAGCAGCTCCGCGGCCTCCAGACCGTCTGGGTGCACAGTGCACTGTAGCGACTCGTACAGCGAGCGCTCACGCATGGTGGCGAGTAAGGAGGAGCCCGTCGGCGGCCTTTAGATGCGCGCCGCAAGGTTGAGTCGCAAAACGCTGTGGGTGGAAAGCGCGCCAAAGCCGTCGCGTGACTACCGGGAAGTCGGGAGAATCGTGAGAGGCAGAGGACGAGTGCGGGAACAGCAAGGCTCGAAAGTCTGCAGCCTAGAATGCCAACACTTCTGTGGATATCCGCGCTCAAGCCAAGTTGCCCGACGGCGATGCATGCGACGGCGCTGGACAAGCCCAGGGGCTTATGGAGAACGGATCGCTACTCCGATTGCGGCCGGGCAGGGGCCTTCGTTCTCCGCAGCGGCATTTTCTGCGTCGTCAACCCGTGCTGGGCGTCCTACAACTTTCCGTCGCTCGGGCGGAGAGGGTGACGTTGTGGCCGCCGTGTCATTGCGGACAGGGGTCACGGTCGCAACCAATGTCATGGCGCTGGCTTCGTCTTGCCAGGCCCCCCGCATGAGCTTGGACTAAGCCATGACCACCGTGGCGTGCCGAGTAGCCCTCCCCGCGACAGCAGGCCCGGCGCTCTCAAAATCGACGTCGCGGCATTAGTTATGCGCGCCATCGGCACACTTGTCGAGGCCAGCACGCCGGTGTGGCACGAGCTCTTCAGCTACAAGCCGGCCAGTCGCCGAGAGCAGATGCGAAGTCCAAGGCTGCACTGTCTGCTTGAGGCTCACCGAGGTGCTCCGCCGAGACGAGCTGTGCGCCGCCACACGCTGTGGCTGGCCTCAGCGCATCATGGCTCCCAACTCATGACAGCCATATCCTGGTTCTGATGTGCTCAGGTTCGCCTGGATTTGTTCTTGATTGCAGCGTCTGCCACTCGCGGCTCCAGCTTCGAAGCGACGGAAGTGAGCGCGAAGTCGCCTCGCAAAGCCGCCGATCATTCGCCGGAGACCTTTTGGCTTGGCGGCGCCTCGGGTTCATGCCAAGGGGTGAATCAGGTGCATATGCCGCAGGGGCGCAGCAACATGACGCCCAGGAACACGCGGCGAAGTGCGCCGGTCTCCGCTGGCAGAAGAGCCTCGTCCATTTTCGGCGTCTCCGCAAAGAGCTCCCCAAGTACAGCTGGGCTGCGGTGCCGCGAGGGGATCTCGAGAACTGGAGCGCAAGCGACTGCCCTCGCCCCGTTCGGAGCTCCAGATGCGTCGCGCCTGGCCTAGCAACACCTGCAGCCTCCAGCCGCGCCGACCAGCCTGGCGCACGCGTTCGCTCCTCGCCGGATGGAAGTCAGCGACCGGCGCACCGAGGCCCACGTCATGGCCGCGCGCGCCGCTGCTCTCTGCTGTGTGGTGTCGCCTGCATGCCTTCAAGTGACGCCACCAGGTGCGTGCGTCCAGCGTTTTGCTCGACGATAATTGTCAATGCGGTTTGTGCTGGGGCGACTTGTTGGATTCCCGACAGAAAATATTGGCGACAGCGGCTCGTCTCTCGCGCGAGCATACAGATCCCAAGTCGGCGCAGCGCTTCTACTTTTTTTCCGGTTGGGCTGGTCGCATACAAAATACAACCCGAATTACCATCACGCGGAATACAAACACCCAGTGAGCCGCTCGCCGCAACCCAACAACGAGAGGCCACTGCTCGGGCGCACATACAAACGCCAAGTGTAACACGGCTGTCCCAGCCCTCCCACTCACTGACTCTCTGGCCGCCGCAATTATTGTTGTCGGCGCCTTTTGCGTCAAAAGTTTTTGCCCACATCGCGACGACCGACGCATCTCGCTCGCTGGACAAAGCCAAAGGCACAGCACGCAGCGCACACACGACAAGCGGCAGACCGGAATCCCCCGCTTGGCAGAGCGCGCGCTGGCACATCGACCCGAGCCGCCCCCGTCCGCCCGCGCGCACGCGTCCTCACAGCTCCCTCCGCGACGCTGGACGGCGCTGGCTCGACTCACTCGGCCTCTTGGCGCGCACACGACACGACAGCCAGACGCGAGGCTCAACAAGACGCCTGCTGGACGAGCAGCCCGGCGGACATGACGCCGCCCGACTTCCTGCTGCGCATGCCGCCACTCAAGGTGCACGTGCGCAACGCGACGCAGACCAACGGCGAGCCGGCTGTGGTACGTAGCTCGCGACTTGTGTGCGCAGCGTGTCTGGCGTCGGTTGGCAGCTTAGTCGAAAGCTGAGCCGGAGCGGATGGGTGCGCTGCGCTGCGCCTGCTTCGTCGCATGGGCTCTTAATCCGTCCTGACGCTCTGCTTGGCTGTGTCTGCGTGCTCGTGTGTGTGCTGTGTGTCCCTGGTGGTCTCGTGCGCAGTACGAGCTCTTCTGCCGACTCAACAAGACGCGGGAGAAGCAGGACGACCCGCCCGAGGCGGAGCAGTGGAGTCTCTGGAAGACGTACGAGGAGTTCCAGGCCTTCGACGGCCAGATGCGCGCGGCGCGCCAGACGCCCTTCGCCAAGATGATGGTGACTGTGGCCTTCGCGCCGGGCCACCGCGTCCGCGCCTTCTTCCACCAGGACCAGACGCCCAGCTTCCTCGAGAAGCGGCGGGCGGAGCTGGACTTCTACATACAGCGCGTGATGCTCTTCCCGGACGTGGTCGAGTTCACCAAGCGTGGCAGCGGCTGCAAGGTGCTGGCGGACTTTATCTGCGCGCAGATGCACATGGACTGCAGCGGACTGCTATCGCTCAACTCGCCCTCCACGACCGTCTCCGCCGTGTTTTCCTCTTCTGGTGGCCTTCTTCGTGGCTCCTCCGACTCGGACGCGCGCGTGTCGTGCACCAGCGGTAACGGCGGCGAGAAGGTCAGCTCGCGTCGTAAGATGTGCCGGCTGGAGATCGAGGAGGAGCTGGCACTACGCGGCGGCGCGCATGAGCTCAAGAGATTTAAGAAGCGCGCCCGCGCCTTCCGCAAGGAGAACGACCCCATGGCGGCCGCGCAGCCCTTCGTGGCCTTCCTCAACAAGGAGTACGAGCCGGAGTTCGCGCTCTGGATACTGCGTCGCTTCGTGCGCTCGCTCAAGAGCCACGAGAAGCGCGAGGTGCTCTGCTCGGCGGGAGGGCTCTCCATCGACGAGATCATCGAGGAGGAGATGGCGGAGCGCGAGTCGCAGCGCCTCCTCCCGCAGCACGACCATGGGGACGATGACGGTGACTCCGCGCGACAGTCAAAGAAATACGGTGCGTGCTCGTTTGGTACTGCTGGCCTTGCAATGGCAGGTCCTCACTTGTCTCGGCCAGAGCTGGATACTTACGTCACCTTATTCGTCGCGTGTTGTGTATCTCGTTCGTGGAATGCTGCCGCTAGCAGAAATGAAGATTCAGAGCTTCTCGGGGAGCCAGACGGGCAGCAATCGCGGTAGTACTCGTGGCAGTACCCGTGGGAGCGACACTGGTTCTTCGGCGCGATCATCTCGGAGGAAGGCGAACCGTCAGATCCTGGAGCGTGTGACAACACTCTCACGCGGCGATGGGCACCAGGTGGCCGAGTTCAAACAGGCCGCCAAGGCACTCGGCAGTCAGGAAATGAGCAGCGACGCCTTCGTGGAGTACTTGCGCTCCACCTTCGGCAAGAAGGAGACGCAGGAGCTACTGCTGCTCGTGGTGGAGGTCATCCCGCAGCCGCAGGTGCAGCATGAACTGCGCGTGGCCCTGGCCCACTAGAGTGGGAACAGCTCTTTCTTAGCGATGGTGCTCACTTGAGTGCATCGCTGAGCAGCCTAAACTCTCGATGAGAGACACTGCGACGGGCGACGTGCTGGCTGCATTTTGGATGCGTCCGGTGGCTGCTGGTAATATTCGGTGGAGGCCGGACGTAAGCTGCAAGCATAGGACAGCGTCGGGAGTGAGCAACCGGCGACAACAACAGCTCCATACAGGGCGACGCCACGCAAGACCTACATGTGGTGGCGATAGAAGCTACCGCTGAAATGAAATTGTACGAATATATATAGACACCCATGCTTGCTTGCTCGCATTGCAGTGTAAAGTGCGCGTTGGCGTGAAAACTCCCGGTTGACAATTGTAGCCCTGGCAGGGGTTCCACTCAACCCCTTAACCAAGGACAGCGTCGATCTTGCGGACCAGTTCACGCAGCTTCGGGAGATCCATCGACGAGCCAATCCCGTTTTTGATCAGGTTCGCGAACTCCAACTTTGAATACAGCGTCTACAGAACAGACGACGGGCCACCGAACAAACCAAAGTAAGGTCAGATGGTGAGAAGTGCGCGCAGGGTTTTGGACGGGCTTGCCTACCTTGTTCGCCTCGATCCAGTCCAGTAGCTCGTCCTCGTCGTAGTAAAACGCCTTGATGTAGTTGCCCACATGCTCGCGGCCCCGTGGTACTGTCCGGGAGCTGATGTGGTTGATGAGATCCAACCCATTCTGGAGTGCATACAGATCCATCGACATGAGCGCGCGGCCCTGTGGCGTGCACTTCGGCACCGTGGAGAACCCCTGAAGCAGCGTGTCCATGACAGTCTGCACCATCGCGGCCCAAATCTCCTCTCGTGCGTCCATCGGGATAGATCCGTCTGCGAGAATCTGCAGACCACCCCACGCTTCGCCACACTTCCGTACCAAGTGGACTATGTAGTCGTTGTGCTCCTCGCGAATGTAGTTGATGTCCCACGCCACAGAAGCGATTGAGTCCAAGAGCTCCGGCACATCCACGAGCTTCATAGCGATGGTGGCATACATGAAGCTTCGCAGGTCATTCGCCATTGTTCGATTGCGTTCGTATGTCTCGTCCATCAGGCACAAATAGCGGTCAGGAAGGTAGGAACGCGCCAGGTCTTCGATTGCGCCCAGCAGACGCGCTTGCCCCATGATTGCCTCGCAGGCGATGGAGCTCTCCGCCAAGGCATACAGGTTGTCCTCGTCAGCGTTCTCGGCAGCAGCGGGGGTGCGAGTCAACCGCCGGAGTGTAACCTTTCTCGAGATCGGGACGTTTGACTGCTGGTCGACCCGCCCGGGGTCCGTAGCAGTAGGGTACAGCAGTACCGATGCTTCCAGCAGGATTTCTCCAGCGCCGAACTCGTCCGCAAAGCGGCAAATCCCACTCCGCAAACCATTCCACCGCGCTGCATCCGCCTTACCTCGACAACCCGCTTTGCCTTGGAATAGATCCACGATGTCATCCTCCGCGAAGAAGTTCGTGAAGACTGCATACGTGTTGAACTCGTACAGGTTGCTCAGCAAGCGAAATACGTCCCACGCGACCTGAGGGAGGTGCTCCATCATTTTCAGATACACACCACACAAACTGTCGGGCACAGTCACATCAGGCACCATCACCCACTCAACATGACACAGGGAGTGGCGAGGAAGCAATGCAGGAAGCTTACCGGACAAACCCAGCGAGCGTTGACGAATTGAGAACGAACTCGGACTCGTTTGGGTCCATGACAGGAAATTTGCGCTCATCATCGCCACATGGAGACTCAGGGCTATCTTTCCCGGATACCTTGCCAGCTCCGTTGTCTTCGTGCTGGAACCGAATTCCCTTCTTCAGCGACAGCCACTCAATCACATTGGTGGCACTGAACGGGTTTCCTTCCACCCCGAACGATGGGAAGACCCGCCGAAAGTAAATGGGATTCACTGCCAAATCGCCGCGAGCCTTTTGCTCGAAGTAGTAGCCCCCCCGCTTCTCGATGAGACGCAGTAGTCCCAATTTGTCGTCACCGTCTGGCATCGGAGTCGTGACACGCTGCCAGCTCTCAGTGTCCAATAGCATCCGCATCAGCTCCATGTTGTCATCGTGGAACGCGTGCAAATACTGTTCGCACTTCACGCGTAGAACTGACCGAATCCTGCCAACCAATCACGAAAAGAGAACACCGCCAACGTCAAAGATTGCCCACACATTACAGCTCAGGCCCACCACAAAGCCTATACTCACTTGGACGAAGGTGTCCCTGTGAACTCTTCACCGATTTCCGTGAACGTTATCGTTGCAAGTGAAAGTGCTATCACATGCTCCATCTTGTATCCTGTAATGCAGTAATCATCACAGCAAAATATGTCAGGCGAGTGTTATAGCTACAACTCGTACTTACCCAACACGTTCGGCTTACCGTAAGTCATGTCCAGTCTTTCGAGCGCCTCCAGCACATTCTGCTGAATGCTTTCCCACACGATTTTGCGGTATCTCAGCAATGTCATTCCCGTCGCGCACAGCACTTCGTCGTAGGGGGACCTCTGGGCACCTCCCGCTTCGCTAGTCACACTGCTTCGTCTTCGTCGTTTTGGATGGTCATGACCTGGTTTTGTAGTCGCCGCCCCACGTGGATCCGCATTGTAGGTCTCGCTTTCCTCGTTGTCATCTTCGTCATCTTCTTCTTCTTCGTCGTCGTCGTCGTCGTCGTCGTCGATCCCGCAGCGGTGCAGGTAATCAACGTCATCATTGCGAGGGTCAAAGGGGTCCCGGTGCCATTGCACCAAAAGGTAGTATGTGTGCATGAGGTCTGTGAGCTTCTCGTAGCACCGGGTCACCTTCTCGATTGTCTGCGACGTCGGAGTGGACTGCAATTCTGCCGATTCTTCGTTTTGGTTGGACCCTTCGGCAAGCTTTGGCTTCTTGGGAGATTTTGTGTCGAACGTGTTGTGCATGAACCGACTCGTTATGTCGTCGATGCAACGAACAATGATCTCCGGGATGTTGGAAAGCACTTCGCTTAGGCTGTACGAGGAAAACTCGAAGTCGAGGTTTTCCGCATAATCTGCCAGCGTGATATACGCTTGAAGCAGCTCTTTGTATTGCAGCGGATCGAAGTGCTCAGCAACTTTCCGCAAAGACTGCAACATCAATACAGCGTTAGTATTGTGTGTGCGGAATGCGAACGACAACCAGAGAGTGCGCACCTGGTCGAATTGTGCCCGAAGTTTCGGGATGAAATCCTGCGTTCGTTGGCGTATCTCGTCCAGAATAGTAAGGCCTTGTAGCTCCCCACGCGAAAGCCCCTCTCGGAGCCCAATGCAGATGTCAACCTAGATAGACACACGCCAGACAAAGAAGTACAACAAGTTAAGAGTCAAGCGAAACCTAGAGCGAAGAAAAACGAACCCAGTTTCACTCTAACCGCAGTCGTAAATCGGTGTTCTTCTAGTGCAGTATTCATGTTGTCTTCCTCGTCAAAGAACAGCACAATCTGTGACCCTAACTTTGTAATCTACACATCCCACATCCAATACCAGGGTGAGAATCAACACTGTGGTCAGGCAAGGCTGTGAGCAGGAGGATATAAGTACCTCTTGCACGCGATCACGGTTCCTCTTGGTCTTAATGATTTCCAATGAACTAGAACAAGTGTAGCAAGGAAAAAAATGCAATCAGAACGACACCAGGTTTTGTTTGGCTAATGGTCCAGAAGGTCGGCAGGCTCCACCCAAATACCTGCATAGCGTTTCGCTGAGGAACAGCTCTTACCTGAAGATGAGGTCATTCTTCGCTGTGGAGAGCTGCCGCCGGCCATTTTTGACGTGGATCTGCGCGCGCACCAAATCAAGGTCCACTTCTTGCACGACTTTCATCCCTTGAATGAGCGAATTGTAGTTGGCACGGACATCATCCTTGAGTCGTGCCAGAATAACGTCTTTCGCCACGTCAACGGCACTAATCTCCGTGCGCATAAACTGGTTCAACTCGTCTCGACTGTCGGGAATGTTGTCCTAGCGTCCAGAGAGCAGCAACGATAGCATACGTTTAGCCCATAACAAATCGAAGACAACGAGCGCATAAAGCAGCTGAGAATATACCAGCATGTACGCTACAGCATCGAAGTTCTCCGTGAAAAAGCGCGGGTCCAGACTGTCCAGGAGGTCGTCGTCGTTTGCAGGAACAAGCACCGACATCGCCATTGCCGTCTACAATACCGCACACAGCAAACATTTCCGTAAATGCCCCAGTCATGATCACCACTCGCATCACCAACAATCTCACGAACAGCTGCAGTCAAAACACGTTTCGAGCCCCAGCTCACCCTTGGAGTCGGAAGCGATTCGGGTGAGAACGGCGACAATTCCGTCTCCGAGCCGGCATTGGGCGAGATCTGCGCGCCGCCGTCGATAGATTCTCTCGCGACGCGCGCTGTCTTCTTCTTCTTCGGGAACATGCCGCGTGGTAGCTTCCCCATCCACTTCTGGTCTTTGAGCGCCGCCAGCATTGGCAGTTCATCCAGCATGTCCTTGAGGTCCAGCGTCTTGCGCGGCGTCGGCGTGGCCGCCATGGACACGGACACTGGGAGCACGGCCTCCATCTCCGCGGCGCCCTTCTCTACTGGACTGGTATCTTCCTGGTTCATCTCCGCAGTCTCCACGCCCGCGTGCACGGTGCAGAGCTTCTTCCTCTAGGCTGCGATCCACCGAGCGCGGACTCGGGTCTGATTTCCTCGGTCTCTTCCGCCCCTGGGATGAAAGGGAAACATGCTAAACCGTAGGTTCACCCATGTAGTATGCCGCCCAAGGGGTCCGATCTCGAGATTGGGCGGCCAACATTCCACCCACTTGCTTTACCCCACATTTTATACCATCTGCTTACCTTCTAAATCTATTTGTTATTGCAGGAAGGACATCTTTTGGATGACACTCAACCGGTACTTCCGATCTGTGGGGCGGGACAACAAAAGGATTTCGCGCTGGCAAGAGGATCGAATATCGCAAATATGCAATTTCGCAGGTGTAGGCCGCGAAGGCGGTGGTGACGGGGTGGCCGCGCGGGCCCCAGTGAGCTTTCCGCACGAGAACGCAACAGGCCGAGTAGGCATCGAGCAAGGGAGGAAGTGAGGAAGACACACGCCCAGCGAGCTGTAGATCCATGGCGAACGTGACTGTTACCGAGGGCGCGCCGCACGCCTCCTCGGAGGAGACCCTCGCGCGCGCCAATGACCTCAAGACGCAGGGCAACGAAGCGCTGGCGCACTTCAAGTTTGCGGCCGCCGTAGAGCTCTACACGAGCGCCATCGCGCTCGCGCCAACCGCAATCTTTTACGCCAACCGCGCCGCCGCGCACATGAAGAGCGAGAGCTACGGCCTGGCCATTGACGATGCATCGGCTGCCATCGAGCTGGATTCCAGCTACGCCAAAGGTACGACACCCTGGGCTGGTTGGCCTTGACTGCCTTGCTGCGTATCGAGCACGGTATTGGGGCTGTTCCATGCCGACACGGACGCTGTACGCGGTTCCTGACGACCGTGTCTCTTCGTGCTGCATATCTTGCTCCTCGTGGCCTGATCAGCGTACTACCGGCGCGGGTCTGCGCAACTGGCGCTGGGCCACCACAAGAAGGCGCTGAAGGATTTCAAGCTGGTGGTGCGCGTGAAACCCAAGGACCGCGATGCACGTATCAAGCTGAAACTCTGCGAGAAGATCGTGAAGGAGGCGGCGTTTGCCGCTGCCATCCAGTCGGAGCGTAACCTGCCGCTCTCGGAGACCATCGACGTCAACTCGCTCGGTACGGTCCTGGCCCTGAACAGTAGCTAACGGGGTCCCTAGTTTCGGTCATACTAACTCGATGCGTTGTCCTACACTGTAGCTGTGGACCCGTCGTACGACGGTCCGCGTCTGCCCGAGGACATCGTCACGACGAAGCCAGACTTTGTCGTGGCGCTCATGGACCGCTTCAAACGCGGCAAGTTGCTGCACCGCAAGTTCGTGATCCAGATCTTGCTCAAGCTGAAGGAAATGCTGTCAGCACTGCCGTCGCTGCTGCGCATCGAGCTGCCAAAGGACGACCCGGATGCCCACTTCACGGTATGTGGCGACACGCACGGCCAGTTCTACGACGTGTGCAACATCTTCGCGCTCAACGGCCTGCCCAGTGAGACGAACCCGTATTTATTCAATGGCGACTTCGTGGACCGCGGGTCCTTCTCCTTCGAAGTGGTCATGACGCTCTTCGCCATGAAGCTCGTCTACCCGCAGCACGTGCACCTGCTGCGCGGCAATCACGAGTCCAAGAACATGAACAAGATCTACGGGTTCGAGGGTGAGGTCAAACACAAATACGACGAGACAGTCATGCAGCTCTTCACGGAGGTGTTCAACTGGCTCCCGCTTGCTGCCGTTATCGAAGACCGCGTCGTAGTGGTGCACGGTGGTCTCTTCAACGAGGAGAACGTGACGCTCGCCGACATTGCGAAGATTGACCGCAACCACGAGCCGCCAGAGAGTGGGCTCATGAGCGACTTGATGTGGAGCGACCCGCAGCCGTTCCAGGGCCGCGGCCCCAGCAAGCGCGGCATCGGTCTATCCTTTGGCCCGGACGTGACCAAGGCGTTCCTGGAGCACAACAACCTCGGTCAGTATGCTGCATTTTGGCGGGGAAGCTATGTCAGCGTGGATTGTTGACTGACTATTCGTTGTTGTTATGTTATGTAGAGCTGCTAGTGCGCTCGCACGAGGTGAAGGACGATGGGTACCTGGTGGAGCACGACGGGAAGTGCATCACGGTCTTCAGCGCGCCCAACTACTGTGATCAAATGGGCAACAAGGGCGCCTTCATCCGCTTCGAGAAGGACATGAAGCCTCGATTCACGCAGTTCGTCGCGGTGGTACGTCTAAAACTTGATTCCCATGTGCCAGATGAGATGCTGCTTTGACGAGAGGCGATCTTGCCACGCGCGGCACTCACTCATGGTATCATACGCATGTTGGTCGTTTGACGTGCTTGCGACCGCCAGGAACACCCGCCGATCCGCCCGATGGCATATGCCGGCAACATGGGCGGCATGTTCGGCTAGGACCTACGCATGTAATCGCGACGTGCGCACCACTTGCAGGAGTTGTAGGCATGTTGCCTGGATAGCACAAGACAACACCTTCCGACCAACACCTACAGCAGCTAGCAGAGCCATCGTTCCAAGGCGACGATCCACCGGTACTTCTTTTGCTTTGTTCCTTCCACTCCAATACACGATTGTACGGCTCACCTTGTGTATCACCAATACAGACGCTTCATGACAACGGCAGCATTCTCCCGGCAGGATTGACCTTTGCCACTCACGCTAGCCAGGTGCCCACGGTAAAAGCACCTTGCAGCATCAGGCATAAACGCTGCGAAACGCGCACTCGGAGGAGCAGGAGGAACCCAACCAACTAACGCTACTATGGTGCAGAACACTTCGTCGCCGTTCAGCTCGTCCAGCGCGGCGAAGAGTTCCGAAGCTTGTTCCACCACGTCACGTGGTGCCTTTCGACTGAGGAACTTGCTGCAGGATCGTAGGATCTCTGGCACGATGAGGCTCACGGCGGGTGAGCGCTGGCAAACCGTGGTCAAACACGACAGGATTGCGAGAAGAAGACGCACTTCTTGCGTCTTGCGTGTGCTACTCGCCGACGCGAGCTCCTCACTTGTCGAAACTTCCGACCTCGGTTCTTCGACTATTTCGGCTGTATCAGGCGCTTGAAGTGATCCATTGCTGGACGATGTCGAGAGCAGCAGCATGGAGCGCGTGAGCTTCGACGTCTTCTCGTCTGCTTCATCAAAGTCGATGGCTTGGAGATGCGAGCGCAGCACGGGCCACACCGTCTCCACGAATCGGTCGCCCACAAAGTCCCCAGCAGTCTCCGCCAGTGTGGTGATCACGCGCACTGTAGCAGTCACGATGACATGGTTGTCCACCCGAAGCCGCGGCAGCAGCTCCGGCCACAGTCGCGCCACAAGTGGCAGCAAGTGTTTGCGTGGGTGCTCCAGGAAGCGCACACCCTCGTTAATCACCAAGAGTACGAGGCAGCAGGAGATTGGGTCCGACTCGGCCAGGAAATACCCGCAACGGTCCAGAATATCGATCACCAGCGCGCGGTATCCCGAGGTGTCCCCTGCTCCCTCCACTTCCTGGTCGTCACCGTTGCCATCCTGCTGGATCTCGTCGTATTCCAGCGGCATGGCACCCTTCACACTCGGCGTGGCGCCTTGATCTTCACCGTTGGGCTTGGATGCATCTAACTCCTCGTTCGACTCGACGGCCAGAGCGTCTGCGCCCTCACTCGCCAGCATCTTTATCTCGGCAATGAAGTTGTTCAGGAGAGACCCCGAAGTCTTCGCCTTTTCTTGATGATCATCGGCAGATTTGGCTTTGGCCCTGCTCCCTGCAGTCTCCGCTTCTTGAGCATCGCGGGCGATGCTGTTCAGCAGCAATTGGAGCGCGCGCAGAAGCCCGCCAATATACGGCGAGTCTTGGTAAAGATCGACACTGCGCAGCAACGATGAGGCCACTTCGTCCACCAACGGAAGCGCCGCCAGCCGCGTATGGCGCAGTAGCGCCTCCACTACAAAGGCCGTCATAGGATACGCCTCGAGCTGCTCCAGTCGCGCACACAGCGCGTCTACGAAGTAGTCCATGTTGGCCTCGAATAGTGCATCCAAAGATGCATACCCGCAGAAGAAGTAGACCCTCCCAAGTGCTGCGAGCGCTGCGCGCTCCACTTCCACGTCTCGAGAGCCCAGCTGCTCGACCAGGGGATACAACACATGCAGCAGAAACACGTGGAACTCCGAGTGCAGAATCTCAGCGCAAACGCCAACGCACTCTACCATGAGTGCACGCTGCGTCACGAGCAGTTTGCTGGCACTGGAGGACGAAGAAGCCGCCGTCGTTGTCTCTCCCCACTCCTCCAGCACTAGCAGATCCTCCAGAACGCGACCGACGAGGTGCACGTCCACAGTTTGTCTGGCCTGACGGCCCAGTCCCTCAACCTCGTGCTCATCCTTCTCGTTGGAGCGGCAATGAGCTCGAAGTAACTCGTTGAGCACCAACACGATCTCGGCACGGTGGCCTACAGCACCTTCGACACCGCCACTTCCAGCTTGCAGCAGCGCGAACGCGCAGTCAATGAAACCCGCGGGCGTACACACAGCGCCAGTGTCGTGCAGCAGCTCCAAGACCTCGCGCACTGAAGCTTCTTCGTGGAAAAAGCGCAACCGCTTTTGGAACTGTGAGACCACAACGCCTGCCTTTGCAGGAGCTTGACCGTCCTCATCGCTGTCGCCAGACGCGTCGGTAAGTTTCTGGTGCACAACCAGCTCGATGTCCAGCGTATCGAGTTCTACGACGCGACACAATGAGGCGTACACGGTCTCCACTGCTGCGTCCACGTACGGCGTGAGGTTCGCCCCTAGGAAACTTAAGTATCCACGCAGTGTCCGCACCATGTGGACCTTGGTGGACTCATGCTCCGTCGACAGATTGAGTTCCAACGTGGCCAGCAGCATCTGGAACCGATCAGCCATCTCCGGAAGCAGTCGTAGTCGCTCATCCACCGACAGTACTGACGACTGTAGCTCCTGTAGAACAGAGTTTGCGGCTCGCGTCACCTCGACGATAGGGTCTCCGCGGAGCACGAGCAGCTCGTCGTAACAGCGGAAGAAGGACGCACGCAACGCACGCCTGCACTGCAGCATGACAGTCCCGCATACCCCAGCGAGAGCACGGCGAACGCGCCAGGATGAACGCTGAAGGCCCGTCCCCCCAGCAACAACTGCACTGGCCGTGGCGCTGATTGCGAACATGCGCGAGAGCAGCAGATCCAAGTTCACTGCTGTAGTGTCCAGCCACGCGTTTTGATTAGGCGGTGAAACCTTGCGTTCTTTCCCAGCAGATCGACCCTTGGTGTCACCGGAAGCAGCATATTTCGCAGCTTGTCGAATGCCCTCGAGTGTAAAGCTTGACCTGTGCTGGTCATCGCGTCCATTCATGCCTTCTTCTTGCAACTGGAGGCGGTCATCAGCGATGCAGAGGCGCAGAGCGCTTGCCAGACACTCCAGCGCTGCGACAACTACCCGCGAAGCTTGCTGTGGTGCGTTGGCACACTTCCAAAGCCCGGCCGAGACGCCAGGTAGGAACTGCCGCAGCGCCTGAGCGTCATCAATGAAGGCGAGCACGCTGGCCAGCGTCTCCACCGCCCGGAAGGCTGCATCGCGACAACGATCGCGGTGCGCCACATGCAAGAGACTCGCTACAAGGTACGCGAAGAAGTGCATCTGCTGCTGGTCCATCTGCCGCCCAAAGTCGAAAGTTCCCTCGGATTGCGCGCCGAACAGCTCTAGCAGAGACTGCAGGACGGCCAGTCGCAGTTCTTCGGGCTGCGAGGCTAGCGTCGCGTCCTCCGTGTCGTCTGCAGTCTTGTTGGATTCCTCTCTGGCCTCTGGGGGCGCCGGAAGATACAACACGCAGCTCTGTACGAAGCTCAGCCAGCGCTGGAGCTGTCCCGCGCCCAGTAATTTGTGTCTGCAGCGGCGGAGCACACGCGCCAGCGCCCCGAAGGCGCGTTCTTGAAGCCTTGGGACAGAAGCGGCCGTACTGTGCATCACAAATCCACCGAGGAGTTTGTGCAGCGAGAGCAGAACGAGGTCGTCTATAGCCGCTAGTCCCACCAGAGGCATATCGTGGCGGCCGTTGGTTGTCTGCGCTGCAGCTGCCGGGGTGCTCTCCACGCGATCATAGAAAGCTACCAGCTCCTGGAGCTCGTCGTCCAGAGCCTTGGCGTGTTCGGGCACGGGTGGGAGCTGCACGAAGCGCGACAGCCGCGTGCAGAGCTCCACGTACGCCGCCACTTCCATCTGCCTCTCCATTGCTCCTCGTTGACCAAAGCTCTGTGGCAACAAGACCAGGTTCAGATTGAAAATCGAAATATTCAGCACCAATAAAATCGTTCAAACCTGAAGAAATGTCACCTTTTTACCCAATTGACGTCGCTCAACCGCGATTGAATCCGACATTCGGCTATTGATTGGCATGTCTCTCTTACTTCTGCTCGCCCTCTACGTTTGGATTGGACAAAACCCCGCCGACTCCAGCTCAAAAAGGCCTCCCCACGCTGTTCCCGACATCTCCATCAGGACGATCATGGGGCCGCCGCGCCGGAAGCAGTCGTCGCGCGCGCAGCATGAGGCGCTCGTGGCCCAGCTCGCGGCCGTCAAGCGCGCGCAGCAGACGCTCGAGACGGAGAGCCTCGGGTTCGCCGCAGACCCGGCAGCGCCCGAGAAGACAGCGGCGCAGCGTTCCTTACGCGCGCTCCGCCAACTCGCGCCCGAAGTCACCGTGCTGTGCGCGCAGACCGGCGCCGTGGTGGAGAGCGTGGGCAACGCCAACGACGTGGCCGAGAAGATGACGCGCGAGGTGCGGCGTCTGGACGTGATCCAGTCGCGGCTGCGCGAGAGCCTGGCGCAATCTGGCCAGCTCTTGACTCTGCGCAATGCCTTGGCCGGCATCCGACGCGCCATGGCGCAACAGCGCTACCCAGAAGCCGCCAGCTTCCTTCAGACGCTTAAGGCCATCGAGAAGCAGATGCCGCTGGACGTGGCGGACAAGTTGCGCGTCGACACCATCGAGGACGACCTCAAGGGCGTCGTGGAGGGCGCCTTCGAGGACGGACTACGCTCGGGAGACACGCGCCAGGTGCAGACGTACGCGCCGCTCTTCCAGGCCGTGGGGACGGACTACGAAGAGCACGGGCTGCTGCTACTACTAGACCACGTGACGCACACGCTCCAGGACGCCTTGCACCGCGACGGCGACCCGCGCGTGGGCGTCTTCAGCTCCCAAGAGCTCATCGCGCACCTGGCCGAGGTGTTCAACCAAGTGGCTCAAGCCGCGCAGCAGTATGCGACGCTGCTGGAGCAGAGCTTCCAGGCTTCGCACGGGACCAACCGGTTTGTGGCACAGCTCTACGCTCTGGGCGAGCAGGAAGCCTGCGCCGTGCTCAACGCCTACATGAAGCAGCGGCAGTTCCACTCCCGAGTCACGAGCCCTGACCGGAACGCCGGCCCCGGCTCCAGCTCGGGACGCAGTAACG
>JAADYJ010000032.1:0-54023 GCA_023338205.1 Halophytophthora polymorphica | reverse complement strand
GCTAGGGAGCTCGCCCCGCGTGGAGAGGAAGCGGATGCCAACAGAAGGAAGGCCATCATGGCCTCGCCCTTGGAGTTGTTGCGGCGGCATACCTTGCAGCCGCTGGCGCCGGCCACCGACGCCTCGAACTCGTGCCCGAGCGAACACACCATCTTCGCCTGGTTGGCAGGGCCCCGAGCGAGTCTCGACCACCCCTCCACCACGCGTATGCCCTGCGCGGCCAGCTGCGCGTAGACGTCGTCCGTAGTACGTTGTGTAGTACACCGTGTCGGAGCTTCTGGCGCTAAAACCTCAGGAGTCCCTTGTGAAGCTCAATCGCGAGAAGCACTTGACGTTGCAGCGATTGCAGTATTCAAGACTAGCGATATGCATTCACAGTAAAAAGGAGGCCATTGCTCGAAAGACCTGCTCTCGAATGGGCTACAGCTTCTTCTCTGCAACTTGTCTTCGCGCTCCGCTTCCCGCAGCTGGAACCAACCAGGACACCGCGCCATAAACGTACAGATCCGCTTGAGTTTCCGCACCTTGCGCTCCACGCAGCAGATACTCGGCATACAGGGCGGGAACCAGCGGTGTATTGCGGTGGGTTCTCTTCCAGGCCGAGACTAGCACCACCCCTTCGTCCGATTGCCACTCGTGCAGAGGAGTACGAAGCCCCACCGACATTCACGAAGGCCGACTCGCACTTGTAATGGCCGCGGCATATGCTCGAAAGTTCGGGCACTGACGCAACAAGTGCTCCTTCACCCGCGCATTGCTTTTGCAGTGGTGGACCGACTGGTCACAGCACTCGCAGTACGATGCCATCGCGCAGTTGGGGAAGGCAGCTCGGCTCAGGACGGACCAAACTGGGGCAGACGGTCGCCCGACGGGCACGGGGCTGCCTTTGCGGGGAGGCAACTTTTCACAGCCTCTCTCTCGAGTTTGTACGCGGCCTCGAGCGCGTCCCAGTCCATGGGAAGAACCGCCATCTTATTCGTCTCCAAGGAATCCACGATAAACTGGCCGATGGCGCGGAACTTTGTGGTCTTGTGGGGGATGGTTAGTAGCACCAGGCCTTGCGTCACCGCCGCCATTGCCTTGTACTCGTCGCGGTTGACTTGAACGAAGCTTTCGTCGTTCTTGTGGAACCACTTTACGTAGACGACGTGCTGCCGGCCTTGGTACTCTGCGCCGATGTGCAAGTCCGGGCTCGACTTGAGCAACTTGCGCGAGCGGTTGAACATGCGGACGAGGATCATCGTCTCGGGTTCGGACCAGTGGCGTCTGCAGCTCTTGCAGGTGCTTCTCCTCCCAGCAGAGACCTGTTTAAAACATGGTTTGAGTGTGTCGATGTTGCTACCGCCACAAGTTGATGACGCTCATCCGCACTCATACACTTCCAGCCACCGACCCCACATCATCCGTCGTGCAAAGTTTCATCGTCTGCAGAAGCGGAGCGAAAGCGGAACCCCAGGATGGAGGTGGTGGTGCTGGGCTGCGGGCCGTCAACGTCCGTGCCGTCGCTGCGCTGCCTGCTGACCCGCAAGGACTGCGCGGTGTGCTCGGAGGCGCACGCGAACCCGGCGTCCACGAACCGCCGCCTGAACCCGTGTCTGCTGGTGCGCAACCTGCGCGAGGAGACCAACGTGCTCGTGGACTGCGGCAAGACGTTCCGCGAGGCGGCGCTGCGGCTCTTCCCGGCGCTGGGCGTGTCATCTGTGCATGCCGTGGTCCTCACCCACGGCCACGCCGACGCCTGCCTGGGCATGGACGACCTGCGCGAGGTGCAGCCGTTCGGCGAGGTGGTGGACCCGACCACCAAGGAGGTGCGCAAAATCCCCACGGCAGGCTTGAAGGTGCACTGCAGCGCATTCACAGGCAGCCAAGTGCGCGACAAGTTCCCATACCTCTTGGAAAAGGCCGAGGAGAAGAACGGCCAGGCGGCGGCGGCGTTGGACGCACTGGCTCCACCCGTCGCAGCACCCGGACCGGCAGATCCCGAGGCCGCGGCGGCGGCAGTGCTAACGCAAAAGACGTTCCGCTGGACGGCAAAGGTGCAGCTGGAGGTGTTCGACGCGTGGGCGCCCTTCGAGGCCTGCGGGATGCAGATCCTGCCGTTCCCCGTGACGCACGGCGCGGGTTACACGTCCTTCGGCTTCGAGTTTGGCGTGGAGTTCGGCGCGCGCTTCGTGTACATCTCGGACGTGAGCGAGATTCCGGAGGCCACGCTTGCCTTCCTCACGGACGCCGACAAGCCGCAGATCGACGTGCTGCTCATCGACGCGCTCTTCCGCACCAAGTACCACAACACGCACATGAACCTCACGCGCGTGCTGGAGGAGGTGGCCGTCATCCGCCCTAAGCGCACGCTGCTCACGGGCATGAGCCACGACTTTGACTACGCCACGCACAACGAGCAGGTCCAGCAGCTGGGCCAGGAGCAAGGGCTGCACGTCGAGATGTCCTACGACGGTCTGCGTCTCCGCTTCCCGCCCGACTCGTTCTCATGAGAGCAGCAGACGGCAAGTACTTTTATTGCGGGTCACGCGACCGGAAGCAGCGCCTCGGCATGCTGCAGTACGAGCGTCTCCCTCGTTGATCAGCTCCAAGTTCCCCCCGTTGTCGAGATAGAACGCGCCACAACTCCTTACATTCACGTTGCAGTGTGTGCACCCTGGCGTGTGGGTCTACTGGACAGCGCTGCTGGCGTCCTCGTCGACCGTAGCAGCAGTAGCAGCCTCACTTGTCTCCTTGGAAGTGGTGCTGTCCTCCTGTACCTCCTCCGGACCAGGCGAGGCGGCCAGCAGGCCAGCTTCTCGCATAATGCCGTCGAAGCTCGCGGCTTCGGCGCTGATCGCAGCCGCAGCGCCCCGAGACGTGGCTGCGGCCACGGGAAAGAGCCGATGGAAGCACTTGAGCAGGTACGGCACGAGCTCCGCGCGAATGACCTGTCGAGCACAGCACAAACCCAGCAACATGTGAGCGGCAGGCGGTTTGTGACAACCAGCTCGCAGGCAGAAGGAGCGCCGAGTGCGAGCCGTACCTCGTTCATATCCCGGATGGAATCGGCGAGCGTCGCTGCTCTCGCGGTCTTGGACGAGCTCCGAGCGTCGCCGTTGCTGTTCGTGTCGATGGCATGCAGCACAAGCCCGTTCTCGTCCACAAAGTCCGCGATAGTGAGCAGCATGGTGGCGAGCGCGCTCTGGAACTTCTTGCTCAGACGGTGCTGCAGCGACGCGATGGTGCAGAGCCGCAACTCGTTGAGCGAAGCCAGCAGCGCGTTCGTGAACTCGGCCAGCAGCGGGAACGACATAAGGCACCGCGGCGGCGAGTAGTCTTCGCCGTTCGTTGCCGTGTTGGACGACGCGCGCGTCATGAAAGGAGAGGCGACGGCGTCGCTGGCGGGAGCCGAGGACGACCGGTACGACGCAAGCACGATGGGCGTCTTTGAAGACGCCGAGAAGGACGAGCTGCCCGGAGCCGAGAGCGCGTGCGCCTTGAGACCCTCCTGGAACTCGAGGCACGCCGCGCGCCACTGCCCCGTCATCAGGTCCAGCACGTGGTCTTCAAAGTACACGACCAGGACGGCGCGGAAGTCGACGCCCACGCGTCCGAGCGAGCCGCCGAAGAACAAACTCTGCTCCAGGATCGTGGCGATCGAGCTGAAGTCGTCGATCTTGGGCAGTTGTCTGGGGAGCCACGCCAAAGGGCCAAGGATGTCAGCACGAGGTCGTCTCCGCCGTACCCGCCAGAACAACAGGCCGACGCGAACAAGTGTCCGCCAGGAGCACGTACTTCATGAGGATGTGGATGAAGTTGCCGACGGTGGTCGTGGCCCAGCGACACAAGGGCGGGTCCACCTTCCCGTCAACGTTCTGTACGACACACAGACAACCAGACACGAGATGATAGAGTGCGTCACAAGCTGGTCATACGAACTGCCAAGCAGGCAAAGAGGGCTGGCTGGCGTCACCTCGCTGCCAAAGATGGCCGAGTACTGCGTGATCATGTCGAACCAGCTCGTGCGCTTGACGTCGATCACTTGCACAATCTACAGCCCACAGCCACGTCCGAGCGTCAGCACGTCAGCTTTGTGTGCCCTTCCCGTACGTTAGCCAAGAGCAGAAAGCTGACCCACTTTGGCTCGAGCAGAAGGCCACTCACGTATTGATACGGGTCCGAGGACGAGATACCTCGGCTCAAGGACGACAGCCAGACGTTCCGACAGGCCAGGAACTCCTCCTTCAGCTGCTTCTCGTACTCTGGCGAGCCCGCAACTGCGCTATGTACGCCGCTCGGGCCACCAAGCGCGTCCAGACGGCGAAGATAACTCACAACGCGAACGCAAAGCGCCAGCTGCAGGTCCTCGCGCAGCTTCTGCAGCAGCTTCTCGCGCATCATGGCCGTCATGTGCGCCACTTCGCGCACCAGGCACTGGATGACGACGTTGGGTGGCGCTGTATCTGCGTCCGTGTCGCCCTGGAACGTGTCGTTCGCGAACTGGATCACGTCCAGCGCCGAGTCAAAGAGCTCGTTGTGGATGCAGGCCTCCAGTAGCTGCGGGATCTCCAGCAGCTCCGTCAACTGTGGCGGCCACGAAACGATAGTAATCGACACAGCGCGAGCGTGAGCAGCAGCGTCCATCTACCACTTGCTGCTGCGTAGATGGCGAGCCAAGGGAGCGACCAACGCCTTACCTGGAGGTAGTGCTCGAAGACGAACTGGATGTCACCGTGTTTGGCGACCACGGCCGCCACCTCGTCCTGGAAGGCGGCGCAGTACTCCTGCAGCTCGGGAATGCTCTCCTCAATGCGCCTCGTCTCCTCCTTCAGCCCTGCTAACTGAAGAAGCGCGCACACATGCACACACACAGAAAGTCGCGGTCGCGTGAATGCAGAGCGCACGCAGCAAGGCCGCCGCGCGACCCGCTCGGGGAGCACCACGGCGCAACTCACGTCATCCTTGACGATGTTGGCGCACTGGTTGCTCTGGATGAAGACGTGGTAGTTCTTGAGCACGAGGCTGCGCAGCTGCTCGGCCGTGTTCTCCGCCTGGATCTTCAGCCGCCACGGCTCCTTCTTCAGCTCCTCCAGCGAGCACGTCTGGAGCGCCGCCATCGCCATCGCCATTTTCGTCGCCGCTAGTGTCGTGTGGGCGTGATCCGGGCCCCCTGCCGTATTTGAGGCAAAATATGGTGCCAAATATACGTATCTTGCCAACAGATGGTATACTATTGGCGCGACGAGATTGTAGCTAACACGCGGCGTGACGCCGCCACCTCATGCGCGCACTTGCCTCGCTCGATGGACGTCGCTGTCCTGCTGGCAGTGCCCGTCCTTCTCCAAGCTCGATGCGCCAAGCGAGCTTCAACAGCGGCAAGCAGAAAAGGTGCCGCCGCCAAGCCAAACCTCACGCCTCCACGACATGGCCGTGCTGCTGGAGTTCCCTAAATGCGAGTCTCCGGCTTGAGACCGGCGGAACCAGGCGGCAACTTCGGCATCTCGGCGCTGATCGCGGTGCGTGCGTGGCACCATCACGCGTGTCTCCAGGAGCTGCATGGGACGCCAGTGCAGCACCAAAGCAGCCAAGCTGCTAGCGAGTCACAAGAGAGAGCTTGGTCGTGTCACGGAGCATGCACTCGCTGGGGGCAGCGCGATGCAGGGCAGCGTCCTGGTTGGGCCAATGGACCCCACGCAGCCCGTAGCAAACTGGCGAGAACGCTGCGGTCAGCCAGCGCCTGCTCGGTCCAAGGAGGGAGAACTGCCAAGATCCGAGTTCCCTCTGCCTTCAGAACCGCGTTTTGGCCAAACAAACGGACCAACTGCAACCGCATGTTCAAGTTCGCCGCACGCCTCTCTGCACCAAGCTGTTTACGTACCAAAGCGGCCGTTACGGCCATACTGAAACGCCGAGTGCGCGGTTCAGCTTCCAAGCTGAAGTTGGTCGTTGGGGGGTGATACGCAACACGTCAGTGGGCACTTGCGATCCGCCCAGGGCGCGAGGCCGGCCTCCGCAGCTGTTGCGTCTCCCGCCTCGCCGCCCGCTTCCTTCGCCACAATCGCTTTCGCAGCAGCAGAAGCAAGAACTCATCCACCTCATCCATCTCCGAGATGCTCGGTCGCAGCAACAAGCTGGCGCCGCGCCTCTGGGCCTCGGCGGGCCGCCGCCACTTCGCGAGCCGCACCCCGGCAACGGCGCAGCTCAACAACGCGTACGCGCACGATGCCAAGGTGCAGGGCGCCACGCGCTACGTGCCCTCGGGCTCCGACGGCCGCTTCATCATCGACCAGCTGTACGTGTCGGCGTCCTCGGACCCTGGTTTAATGAAGAAAGCGGGCCGCTGACTCACTGGCGCGCCTAACGTAACGCTTGGGTCCTCATCAATACCGTACGCGCGTGCGTGTGTGTGTGCTACATTAGGAACGAGCACTGGCGCTCGGCGATGGCGGCGCAGGACTTCGAGAAGGACGACCTCATCGGCACGGCGCCCGGCGTCTTGGTATGTGGTGTGGGGGGATCCTAACAGCATACCTACCTGTCTGGATGAAAAGGCGAGCGCCGACGCACTCAGCTTTGTGCGTATATTTGTCGTCGATGCGCTTCGTGCAGCACGCGGAGCCGACGCGGTTCACGATCGAACTCACGCCGGGGAAGCACCTGGAGTTCGCCGGCGGGCTCGAGTTCGTAAACCACGGCTGCGAACCCAACACACGCGTCGTCGTGTCCGAGAACACGCCCGAAGTGGCCTTCGTTGCCACGCGCAGCATCGCGCAGGGCGAGCACCTGTCCTTCGACTACACCACGAGCGAGTGGGACATGGACGAGAAGTTCGAGTGTCGGTGCGGCGCGCCCTCGTGTCGCGGCCACATCGGCGGCGCCAAGTACCTCTCAGAGAAGGAGGTGTCGGCGCGTCTACCGCTTTTCACGCCCAGCATCCTGCGCCAGCTGCTGAACCGCAAGCTCTCCAACTAATCCATCTACTTTAAGCGGCCATCGCGCTCGACTTGGAGGGGGAGACCATCTCTCCTGCACCGACGCGGATGACAAGGCCAGTGACGTTGTCATTTAAGAACTGAAAGCGACTTCATGGGCGTCTTGGCGCGAAGCCAAGGGGCATTGCGACCTGTAGCAAAGAGTGCCACTCGAATAGAAAGTCAGCGACAAGCATTTGGTGTTCTTCAAGTTCCCCCGGTCATCGTATCTCCGGGTCTTGGGCCTTGGACTGGTTTGCGCTACTGCACACTGCGTGGCCGAGTGGTGCTGGGCGGATATTGCTCCGGATTGGTTTGGAGCGCGAGCTTCCACTGTTCCAGCGTGTCGATCACGCCGGCGAGTACTTGCTTGTCCTCCAGCCGCACCTGCACCGCGAACGCGAGACGCGGGTTCGCCTCGGCCTTCGTCTCCGCCAACATCGCTTCATCAGCTTCGATGCTAAGATCAGACACGGCATGTGAGGAAAAAGTGAGCCCAAGCGCCAACGCTTATCGGTAAGCGAGCGAGATGGCAACACGGAGAGAAGCAGCACGTACGTGGTCGCGTAGTTGGCCAGCTTCCGCCGACAAGTGCTTTGCAGGTTCTCGTACACGGCCATTTCGTTGCGCACACTCAGGACGGTCGACTCGAACGCCTGTAGCACCAATATCACCACGGGTTCAAGGAGTTAGAGCAGGTCTCATCGGGAGGAAGCGCGTCACAATCCTGTCTCGGTCTTCACACCTTCTTGTAGTCGCGGATCTCCTGCTCGTTCATGAGGATGACGCGCAGAGTGACCAGCAACCTCTCGTCCACGTCGTTCTCGAACAGTGTGCCCTTAAAGTCGTACGTCTGCTCGCGCGTGAGCTCGTGTGAGTCCAGCACCGTCTGCTTGAGCTTCAGGTACGGGTCGCTAGGCGGGATCTTCATCCAAAAGTCCAGCGCCTTGATGCGGTTGTTCTTCGCCACGAAGCCGTACGAGTAAAGCAGCTTGGCGTTCGAGTACTGCCCGTAGCTGATGTGCAGCGGATCGCCTGACGCCGCGTCGACGGCCACGCGGTGCGTCATGGCCTGCTTGTCCTCGTCGTAAGCGACAAAGTCGTCCAACGGGTTGCGCAACTCCACGTCGTGGTTGAACATGTCCAACGCCGGACACAGCACGTGAAGGTACTGCCCGTCCTTGGTAGCGCCAAACGCACGGCTCCAGACCACACTCATAGCCCAAACGTAGTCGTCCATCGTGAGCTTGGGCAGTGCCGCGAAGATGTCTGGGAACTGCTCGGCCACGGGCTCGTGGATGTTTTCCCAGTCGCGCGCGAGCTGGCGCTTCATCATTTGCGTCAGCAGCAGCACGTTGGTGCCCTTGAGTTCCTCCAATTGCGCGTCACTCCAGAATACGGGCAAATCGAATTCGCGTGGCATGGACGCGATGAAGGCCGCGAAGAAGGAGGCAGCGCCCTTGCTGCGTTCGTGCATCAAGTGCAGCGCCAACAGCTCACCAGGAGGGAATTCCGGGTACTTGAGCAGCACCGGCGCCAAGTCGGATTGCGCGGCCGACTCGACGCTCATGACCAGCTTGAACGGCACCTCCAGCGTCACTTGTTCGCGCGCCAGTGGCTGCTTGGCGAACACGCCGTGACCTTCGAGTCGGCCCAGGTAGCGGACGTCCAGGAGATTGTCGGCGGCGCCCTGCGCCTTTAGCCACACCAGCAGCTCCTTCACCACCGCGGGGGAGCTCATTATGCTGCGGTCGGTCCCTACAGCGCGGCACAGCGCGTCAGTGTCCGTAGAGACCGGAGCGCAGGCAGGGGCGGCAGCGCATACATGTCTAGCGGCATTACCTGGTCAAAGGGAGTGAGTGGTTTGGCGGTTTTTGGAAGGTCTAAGAAATGGGATCCGCTGATTGGTGGATAGTTGAGGAAGATGATGACTGATTGGAGGAAAAGGGCGTAGACCCCGAAGGTCTACGACGGTCGAAGACCTGACCTTCAACGTGGTACATGGCGTATTTCTTGTTCGCCATAACGCGCTCGTTGCATTATCCCTTGTGAGCTTGGCGTTTCTAGTGGGTGTCCTTGGGCTGCCGTGCAAAGAAACTCTCTGCCAAGAACCAGTTTGGGCACGGCCCGTCCAGAACTCGCGGTGGTTTGTTCGGGGCTATGGAGCACGTCACGTCGTGGTTTCAGCCATGACTCCCTCCAGTAAGTCATCGAGGATCATGGAAGTCACCCGCTGCTGCAGCTCGTGCTCTTGCTGGGTCTGCAGCGCTGATAAAAGCGACGACCTTTTGACGCGCGACGCCGTGGGGGTCCGCACTTGGGTCTTCGAGGCGAGAGCGAAGGGCTCCGTTGTTCTTGTGAGCTGTGTCTGCGCCTTGGCGACCAGGACGGCTATGTCTGGCGGCACGCAATGGTGCATCAGCAGGAGGTCGTTGGTGATGTCGGTCATGTCGCCAAGTTCGTCCGAGAAGAGCTGCGTCCGCCGTTCTAGCTCATCCTGTGCATGGCCTCGAATCGCAAGCAAATCGTGCGTTTCGGCTAGCACGTGCTGTCGAATGGTAGCGAGTAGGGCAACGTCGCCGTGTGTCCCTGGTGTGAACTGGCGAATGGCGTGGAAACAGTCGCGGGCCAGCTCTTCGATAGTGTCATAGAGCACTCGGGTAGTCTGCGAACTACTGCCACCTTCTTCACCGCTGAAGCAATTGAATTCGGGAAGTCGTATCTGGAATGCACGGATAGAGACGGAGAATATGATACCAGTCAGTCGATTTCCAAACACAATACTGACACAGATCCAGTGCAATCTACGAGTGTACCTGGTTGTTAACGATCTCAAGTTGTTCTGCGATTCGCTGCACCAGTTGGCCGTCTGAGGCCAGAGACTCAAGTTCGTGCTCATATCTCCTTGGCGAGCCGACTTCCCTTGTTGTAAGAACTGCCGCGGTGGAAGACATGGCAACGTCAACGGATAGAGGTTTCTGGCGAGGGGTTTTGTCCAAGCATGGCTCTTTGTGGCACAGGGTAGACCAGAAACGCAGCTCTGAAGTGATGATTTCGTCCCAGATCGTAGCAAGAATTCCGTCCGCCACGCGCTCGCTCTTCTGAATATCCTCAGGCTGAAACGCACAGTCTCGAGCATCGGTAGCCGCTTCACTTGAGATATCGTTAACAAAATAGCGGTCGTCCTCCTCCCTTGCTTCAGATATTCCACTCTCGACATTGCCAATCTCCTCCACGTTCTGAACTTCGTTCCCAGCCTCGACTTCAGCTTTAGAGTCCCGCCTTGGTTCTTGATCAGTAGCTTCGACGGCTTTCGGATTGGTTGTCTTGTAATTTCCGTCACTCAGTGCGGACTCAGCTTCTCTTTCGATGGGTTTATTCATTTCGGAGTCAAAGACGTGGGTGTCAGCAGCTCCCACCATTTTGTCGAGGTCATAAACGCCGTCACGAGGTTCGTTGTTTGCTGCAAATGCGCTGCCCATGACCCCCGTACTCGGTTCTATCTTGTGGATTGCACCTTCGAACAAAGCTGCCGCCCCTATTGTTGGTGTTGCCAGCTTTTCCTCAGTGGCGTCGAGCACGAAACGTGTTAGCTCAATTGGCGAAAGAGTCGTGCTTGTCCGGTAGTCAGCTACATCTGTGAGCATGACAAGACATACCAACTTCAGTTAGACACTCTCTCCACTATCAGGGGAGGGAAATAGCAAGCTTACCTTCTCCAAGTGCTTGTAGCATGTCGGCGAAAAGCAAAGCCGTCACTCGTTCTGCACGCTCCACATCTAAAACGCCGGTATCCCTTTGGCCACTACACCCGACGAGCGCTTCGGTGTTTGTTGGCCCAGGATCTGCGCTCCAATCCTCAGCATCGCAACCAAATGGCTCGTCAGTCACGGCCAGCTTGCCTGTGACTCCTCCATTGTTGTCACTTGGCAGTGCCTCCTTTCTCGCAGCATGTTCCATGTCACTACAGACAGGGGGTAATTGAGACTTCGTAGAGTCGGCACCATGAAGACTCGTGGCATCGAATCTTCCTTGTGCCGGGATAACACCAGCGACCTCATGTGACATTGCTATTTCCTCCTTCATCACCTCTTGTTCCGCTCCTCCCCAGTCCAGTATTTCGGACGCGTTTTCTTTCTCCTTGTCTTGGCTATCATCGAGAAGTGCATCACGTATTAATGACCCAGTGTGGCGAAATTCAGTCGAAGTTGGCTGCTCGACCGTTTCTGCAATTTCCACGTACTCGAAGCTGGCCAAGAGATCCACGTTCGCAAGCTCCACAACCTCCGGTGGCTGAGTGTCTTCAATATAGTCAAATTCCGCGAGAAGATCCCAGCAGTCTGGAGGATCTTGATGTGGAGTCTGCGTGCGGTCCATGGTTGAATGCAGTCTATTGTTCTCAAGAGAGACACACGTATTCTCGTGTTCCTGCCCTGAAGTCACACCGTCGTGATTGCTATTTGGGCTGCACTCAACGCCAGGGTTTGTCTTGTCTTCCCCTGGAGTCTCAGTTGAACGGGTCAGTTTAATGGCAAAGTCTTCGCCTTCAGCAGCAGCAACAGCAGCAGTAGCGACCAGATCCATTTCATCTACGACATCACGCGTGTGTTCTGAGACTAGCTCATTTTTGGGAAGATGGTCATCAGGACCACTGCCACCTAATCTTTCTCCGCAGTTAGAACCGCCATTTTCTACAGTCTTGGTCGCATCAGTCTCGTTACCTGGCTCCGTCTCCACACCATCGCTGTGGACTTGATGGACGCTGTTGGCGTCGGTGTCGTGGTTCTCCAAATCGAGTGACATCGGCTCCTCAACTCTTGCAACACTTACTAACTCAGCAATTTCGACGTAGACGAAATCCTCCAGTAAATCAAACGTAGCTACTGGGTTTCTCTGTCCAGGATGGGCAGCAACCTCACTGGTTGCCTGAAAATCCGTTTTCATGTGTCCTACGGGAAGCTCGGTATCTTCGATATAGTCAAATCCGACAAGAAGATCGATTTGCTGTTCCTCCGAGCTCTCATGTCTCCGCGCGAAACCCGCATGCTGCTGCTTTCTGCCCTCGAGGTGCATTGCTTCCAGTCGATTGCGCTGTCGGGATAGCTCCAGTGCAGCCACGTCCGCACGAAGGGCCTTTTCAACACCCTCCATCTCGTCCCACAGCAACGCCTCCGCTGCTGATAGCTGCTCTTTGTACCGCTCTACGCGCATTTGCTTTTGCACGCTGACGAGTTCACTCTTACGGTCCAGAATCTGCTGTTTGAGCTGTTCGAGGCGAGCATTCCGCTCTTCGATGCTCTTTGAAAGCAGCTCGTCCTCTTCGTCTCTAGAGAGCGAGACAGACACAGACCTCGCCAAATGCCCGCCGTCAACAGTATTGGCTTCTGATCGTAGCTGCTGGGCATCGTCACTCTCTGGCTTGGGGGCTGAATGTATGACTGATTGCTTTTCTTCGAGCTTCATCATAACGCTTGCAGCGGCTTCAGACAGCACATCCTCGTCTACACCGATGCTTCGAGTACACGGAGTGTTTGTGACAGCAGTGCATTCGCTGTCGACGGTCGTGTCGTTCGCTGGCTTTGAAATCGCTGGCATGCTTTGGAAACCCGAATCGGATGTGCTATCAAATTCTTCATCGGAGTAGCCTCCATTCTCATCCTCATTTTCACCACCAGCAGCAAGTACACTATCAACTTCAAGAGCGCCAGCAAGTGTAGCAGTAGGAGGTGTTGCTTCCACTGGAGATGAACCCCCGTCTCCTGGACCCTTATCCGATGGTATCGATGCAGCCGACTGAACTTCATCGAACGAGTCGTCGTAGTAGTCGTTGCTGTAGCCCACACTTTCTTCTTGAGCATCATCATTCGCGGCTTTATGTTGACCCTTGTCATCACTCTCGTCTTCGTCAACGACATCGTCTGGTACTTCCCCATCGTCACGCTGAAGTAGATGATCGCTGAGAACTTCCGACACAATATCGTCGTCTTTTTCTGTCATTTCAAGTTCTTGCTTCTCCATCGGAGTGTCTTCTTGCTCTTGATCGGCACCATTGCTTACAACTTCCGAAACATTCTCTCTCGATTCGGCTCCATCGTCGTCGTGGATCTCGCTTTGATCTTCCTCAAACGACTCTATCTCATAATCATCTCCATCGGCTTCAGCTTCGGCTTCATTTTCGTAAACCATCGCTTCGATCTTAACCTTTGTCAATGGCACGAGAGGCTCCACGTCTCCATTGCCGTGTTGCTTTGGGCTTGGCAACATCGATGACGTTTCCTTGGACGTGGCGGGTACAGGAACTGGGGATCCAGCGCTCGCAACCTTCAGCATCGGATATGTTTGCTGCAACTCGTTAAATTCACTAGCCAACTGCTGTGCGATCTCAGATTTGGCGCTGCGTAGCTCTTCCTCTATATCCATTCCGAGCGCCAGTTTCGCAATGACGTCTACTTGTCTCTTCTCTTCCTCCCGACGGAATTCCATCTTCTTCTGCTGAAGGAGTCGTACTTTCGCTTGCAATAGTTCGATTGCTTTGATCTTCTTCCTCGACAGTTTGCTGTCCTCAGGGGCAAGTCCATCGGTTTCTGTCTGCTTGGTCGGGGCGGTAGCCACACTCATTTTCAACGCCTTCACCTCAGCAATCAGTAATTTCGTCGTCGATGAATCTTCCGAGCTGGACTGGCCCATTGCGGCCGCTGCAGACTCGTCTCCCAGGGCTTCGTGCCGATCTTTCACCTCACCACCCACACCTTGGTCTAGCTGACTGGTGTCGAAGTTGTCGTCCGAGTGCCGCCGTTTTCTATCATCTGATCCAGCAGCTCTATCGTCATGCATTTCTCCCTTGCTTATGTGCGATCCCCATTCATCATGTACCTCCTGGGAATCGTCAGCGATTTCATCATCAACGCTGGTGCTCGAATACTCTTCTTCCACGCTCCCCTCCTCTTCCATGCTGCCTTTGTCCTCGTCGTCAACCTCAACCTCATGTTGGTGCGTCGCAGCTCCTACATTATCAACCTTTGACACACTCTCGCTGATAGAGTCGAACTCGTCCTCGTAATCACTGCCGGCTCCCACACTCACGTCCTTGCTTGGGAGTATGTCCTCGTGAATGCCTTCCTCTCCATCGCTTTCTATGATCCCCGTTGCCGTTTCCGGAGCGCTATCCACAACTGAAGCTGACTCGCCCGCCGAGGCAAACTCGTCTTCATACTGGTCGTCCGCGTCGGCAACACCACCGAAACCTTTCGCTCTACTCGTGGCATTTTCCTCCTCCACTCGACCGTCGTTTACCTCATCAACCTCATCGATCTCGTCAATTTCGTCGATTTTCTGAACCTCTTCTGGATCCCTCTCCATGCCCGAGTCACTTTCGGGGATATCATCTTCCTCTGACTCGACTGCGGCTTCGTTGTCGCGAGCTGCTGCCTCAGCATTGACTTCGCTACTACGACTCTCACGAGCAGACTCGAAGTCATCTCCGTACTCGTCGTCAGATTGGCTTGAAGCCTTGTTTGCAGCCTCGAGCAACACTGCACTCTCAGAGATCACCGTGTTTCGCTCGGTCGCTGACACGGGCGCAACCCCACCTGCTGGATTGGTCACGTTCACAGATATCGCTGCATGCGATACTGTCGGAGGCCAGTCAAGCGCTAGTGAGCGGAATGCGTGGAGGTCCTGATAGTACCGCGCAGTGGATGTCGCTCTCAAGCTGTCGACGTTTGCTTTCTCTGCCAAGAATGCCATGGTGAGCGCTTCTTTGCGTCGATGCAGATCATGGACTACGTTCATATCAGTGGACTGTGTACCTTCGATTGACTTCTCGATCAGCGCCGTTTCATGTCGGAACTTGTACTCAACCGCCTGCACACGGAGCGTGAGCAGTGATTCTTCAGTTTGCTTTCGCCTTTCCAGGTCGACAATGTATGCCTCTGCGACGCCTTGAGTACCCTGTGATCCATAAAACAAGGGCGTTCCAATTGATGACATCGCTACAGCAGCCATTTCGCTGCTAACACATGGCTCATGAGTCTTTGGCAACCCCGCAGCGGTATCCTGGACACGTCCAGAGGGCTGTGGCTGTCTCACTACTTCGGCTTTCGCACTCTCATTTCTGCTGGCTTCTGCCAGGGACGCTTCGTCAAACTCGGCGGAGTACTCGCCGGCTTGATCATCGCCTACGATTTTACTGAGTCCGTTTTCCTCATCGAAGTCCTCTTCTTCAATAGCATCTGCGCCAACTTCGCTCTCCATACTGTACGCAAACCCCTCCTCCATGTCGTTTTCATCCGCCTCCTGGCGATCAGGCAACGACTCCGTCATCTTATGTTTCAGCGAAGAAGCCTCAAAATCGTCCTCGTATCCCACCGACGCCGACGCATCGTCCACGATATCCCTATCTCCGTCGTGGCCCTTTTCAATACCTTCTTCACTTTCTTGATCATCTTCAACCACAGAAACGACCTCACTTATCGGTGCATCGCTGTCCGAGACACATTCATGTTCATTTACGCTTTTCACACCATCGGAGTTGGTGCTTTCATCATCTTCGGGCAGCGCCAAATATGCGGAGCGCGAGCGATGGATTTCACTTTCGGATTTGCGAGTGCCTTCGCTATATGCCTGGCCGCCGGAGATGGAAGTCGCAGTGCTTGATCCACGCCGTTCACTCTGGATACGTTCATCGATTTGGACTTGGCTGTCGTTTTCAAACGCCTCCTCGCTGTATGCATCCTCGTTATCACTAACACTTCGGTCTTCGACGACAGCCCCTAGTAGGGCATCTGACCCAAATCCCACCCCAGCACTCCCCCCTTCGTGTTCCAGCATATCATATTGCACAGCTGCGTCGACGACAACCGGGTCCGGCGAAGTAGACGCCTCGACGTACATTACCGCAGAAGTGGCAGCGTCAGCACGCCCTAAGGTGTCGGTTTGAATGCTGCACTCGCGCATGCTAGCTCGCTGCCGTTCTTGCTCGTTCCTCTCCCTTCTTTCGGCTTGCTCTTTCTCCCGAACAAACTCCAGTTGCTGCACCACGTCGTGCAAGCCACCATCAAGCCTTTTCTCCAAGGTGGCGTGCTCCATTATCAACCGCCGAATGTGCGCCTCGTGGATTTGTTCTTGATAGTCAACGGCCTCTAGCAAACGCTCCGAGAGAGCCCTTGCAGAATACACCCCTCGTTGACTTTCCTTCATCTCTGCCAATGCCTTTTGTTGGTGTATACGGTATTCATGCCGCGCAGCAAGCCCTGGGTCATCACCGTCGGTATCTGCAAGTGGTTCCACACTAGATTTACCAGGCTGTTGCAGTTCACTAGGCCTGGGCTCGTTCGAATTCGAAACCAGGTGATCCCAAAATGCTGGTGAAAATGTCGCTACATCTGCCGTTGGGTTTGGTTTGATGATTTGCAAGGCCTGATCCAGTTGGCGCGGCTTCTGTTCGACGTGCTCTTCGTTCAGGTTTGATTCCAAGGAGAATTCACCGACAGGCGGTGAGCCTTCCGTTTCGTCTTCTTCTCCGCGAGTGCGTTCTTTCTCCACTTCCGCCATGATTTCTTCCAGTCGTCTATACTGCTCCACAGCCCCATCTTCGTTTTCTCCGGTAGCACGAGCATCGTGCCCCGCATTGCTCAGCTCACCCTCGCTGCCGTCTTCTTCTTTGCCAGTCAGTGAGTCGATGATGGCCTCCAGGGCTTGATCTTTCTCCAGTTGCTGGCGAGTTTCTACCTCCCACTCGTCTTCGCGTCGTTTTTCCTTTTCACGCGCTGATTCCTCGAGCTGCTTCTTATACAACCTCTTCGCTGCTCGGTCAATCACACTTAGCGAGTCATCTGTCTCTCGAAGAAGACGAAGAAAATGATCCTTGGCTCTTGGTGACTGGCCACCTTTCCCTTGTCGTCCGATGGGGTGCACCGCGGCAGAGCCGTAAACTCTGTGCACTACGTTCCTTGTTTGGTCTGCATCCGGACTACCATCTCCGTCTTCACCAGTGTCACCAAGGAGGTCCCCTGCAAACCTATCTTGCGCTGGCGGAGTCACTTTGTTTTCCTTAATGGTCTCCGAAAGCCCTGCCAGTCCACGGCAAACTTCCTTGTGGAAAGCCAATTTCGCGGCTGCTTCGGTGTCTTGATCGATACCAAATCGGCTGTCGCTTCGAATCATCGACCTCTCTGTCCGTGAAAGATCAGAAGATGAACCGGACGGTGACGAAACCGAGCTCGAGGAGACTGACGAGACCGACTGCGACGCGAAGCTGACATCAGAAGCTTGCAAAAACTCCTGCTCATCTTCTAGCTGCATCGTAGGCCAGACGACACGAATGTCGTGAACACCGATTGATCGGATGTCAATGTCCATCTCCTCGTCGTGGATCATCGTCACGTCTTCACTGGCACCGGCTGCAGCGTTTTGATGATCAAAGTATCTGTGACTGGTTGTCGACCTCGTGGTGCTCACTTCTTCTTCCGAACCCTCGAGTTCTTCCTCACCGTGTTCATCTCTCTGCTCCGCGTTTGCCAGAACACTCTCAGCGCCTTCGGCTAGGTCAGCGTGGTGAGCTGAAATTGATGTATCCCTATCACTGAAGAATGCATCGCAGCTATCCTTGTGCTCGCGTACCTCTTCGTCGGCAACGCACTCTTCGTCGCCAACATAATGACCTCCTTCTTCATCGCTATTGCGATCTACTCCATTTATGTGAGACTCCTGCGTCACACCCTCAGAGTTCGCACTGTGTCTGTTGGGGCTTGCCTCGACTTCAGGTGTGTCGTCGATTGTTGGATGGCCATCTGCAAAGTCTCCAAAGACACCCCCAGCTAGGCTAAATGCCTCGTTGTTTTGCCTCCGTTGAGGTGATTCGCCCGCCATATCTGGTTCAGCCAAGCCTTGTGTCCATTCAGCACCATCATCACTACCATCCACTGACGATAATGATGCAGGGCTTTTTCCCACTTCCGAGCCGCCCGAGGAAGACACAGGAACCATCACATTGCCTTGTCCACCGTCGTTTTCCTCATCATCCAACGGTTCCTCCATCAGCAGTCGGTTCTCTTCTTCCAGACTTCCGACCGAGTGAGCATCGCAGACCCATTCCGCGTCACCCGTTTTACCTGATGAGTCCAGCGCAGCGCCAAGAACCCGCCCGCTATTCGCAGGAGACGTTGGGCACCGATCAGCCTTCAGCATCTCACTGGCCAACTTGACTTCGTTAGCGAGACGCTTTTCCCGGGCCTTGTGGCGCTGCTTCGCCAGACGCAAATTCTTGAGTCGCGTCGCCTCCAATATCTGTATACAAGAAGCCCAAACAACACCACCATGGGGTCAACTCACGCAGAAACAGATGCCTCTCACGGAATCCCACGCACCTCTAACTGCTGCTGGCGCTTCTCCTGCTCGATCAGCGCTTGCTCCTTCCGCTTCGCACTCCACACTTTGCGACTGTGCTTCTGGGCCTTGATGTACTCACGCGCCAACGCACGCCGCTCCTCCCTGGCTTTTACCACCGCAGGGTCCTCCTGGGGCTGCTCGTCTTGAGTCTTGTGCTTCTTTTTCTTGAGAGGCTTTTGGGTCGCAGTCGACTTCCGTTTTGGTGTCTGCAGAGTGTTGTTGGACTCACCAACTTCACGGATCTCATCGGTAGATGGTTTTTCATCTTCACTTTCCGGAACGGGTGCAACCCCATTCGTTTTCTCCTGCAGAATCAAAGTGTCTCCCAGCAGAATGGATGCACTGACACCTGCTTTTTGCTCAGCTTCTCCCGTGTGATCCGTGGATTCTCGCTTCTTCTTCTTCTTCCTTTTCGGCTGCTTTGCAGCAGCTCCATTGCCGCTCAAACGCGGTACAGCAGGTTTTCTCTGAGGTCCGGTGGAAGTACTCGCGGCCGAGAGCTCTGTCTTGGACCTCTTGTGACTTGTTTTCGTGGTGTTACCCGCTTGAGGCTTCACTAACTTCTGATTCCGCAGTCGGATTGCCTCCGACATCTCTTGAAGTTGCGCTTTCCTCTGCTGCCGTTGTTCTTGAAGGCGCTGTGCCTCGCTGCGGTGTTCGCGAAGATCGGACGCAGCCGCCAACACTCGCTCTCGCTCCACTACCTTGCGCTTCTTCTGGGCACTCACAGAATTGGAGCTATGCAGCAGGTGCATCTGCACGAGGTCCAGGGACGGGTCATCGTACATGTGCTCGATTGAGGTGTCCACTTGTCTCCAGGACGAATCCGCTGACCGTGCAGCTCTCGTCGTGTGTGCCTTATTTCCCTCAACCGCTGGTGTCGATGAAGGTTGCGAGCGCTTACCAACACGGGGTTCAGATTTTGCTTCCTGCTGAGCTGTCGGTTGAGGCGGTGTCGAAGTGACTGGACCCCCCGGTTCAACACGGGAGGCTTCATGGTACCGCGCCTGCGTGCTTCTCGATTCCATCGCTGCCGACGACGTCGGCGACTTGCCCACTCGGCGCGTGAACAGCGCGAGGTCTTTTGCACTGATGGAGTTCTGGAACCGCACCAGCGAAGGCACAACTGTCACTTCACCAGTTGTCTTTTCCTTAACAGTGACGTTGGGCGTTGTCGACATCTCTGGTGGATCCAGTACGAGTTTCTGGACTGCTGAGCTTCCAGTCGATTCAATCGCACGAGCTGCGTTGGAATTTTGCTCCATCAACGTCGACTGCGGACTAGATCGTCCAGTTCTAACACTGGAGAGCGAATTTGGGGTATTTTTCACTGACGGAGATTGCGTTGGGGGCACTGAGGTCTTCCTCAAGCGCGACATTTTGACCCGGTCACCACCACCACCACCCGTAACAGCCGTAGAACCCCTCATGGTCGTAGCACCAGCCGCAGCAGTACCAATCTCAGCACGAGCTGACGCTGTATGCTTTTCAGACCGATGAAACTCTTTCTGGCCCGCTGATGGCCGCACGCGACGCTCAGTTGACTTCGCCACGGCTGCTGCCGCCTCCACAGCCGCTGCCACTGCCGGCGCCACTTGTGCTGCTGGCGTTTGGCTGACGTGAGGGGAGCGCACAGTACGAGGGTGCGAGATCGTCGTCTTTTTCACTTGAAATCGCGACTTGTTTGCGTCCTCTGGCGCCGTCACAAGCGTCTAGAGCGACGATCGGCCCTCGAACGACGCACACAATCGATTAGTATCTATATGAACGAGGACGCGGCGCTGGAAGCGTAGACACATACCTTGGATACATCAATTTTCCTCGAGAAGGGGCTTCGCGGGTTCGGCTGCAAGGTGGGACAGCGTGACGGCCGTCAGGAGCCAGCCAAACGAAGACTCGGCGCCTCCACTGAGCTAGGACAATACTCACCTCCAGGACCACGTGTGGCGTTTGAACTGTGTAAACGAGCATGGACGCATTGCGGGAGTAAGCTAGAGCCCGAGGCAGACGTAGCAGAACTGCGACTCCGCTGCCGCGCGTACCTGCGGTCGCTGAGGCCCTCGGCGGCTTGACGGCCGCGGCGGAGAAGAGCGCCGGCACGGGTCGGCCGGAGCCTCCGACGCGCACGGTCCCCATCTCCAGCGGCACCTGTCGGCCCGCGAACGTGGCGCCAGAGCCAGCCGCAGGGCCGGCATCTCGCCTGCGTCCTTCCATGATCCGTGCTATCCTCGAGTTGCGCGGTTCGCGCGTGCGAAGAAGGCGGAAGCAAATTGTCCAAGGCGTACAGTCCCGTACTTCGCGTCTCTTCGCGTGCCCGATGTGTAGTAAGTATGTGGGTGCTGGGTCGGCGACAGACAGCAAGGGCAATTCCGACTGGACATACCAAGTTGTTACTGTTCTATGCCCCTTAAGTACGAATACCCATGGTGTTGGTCGCGACCGGCTGCAGACAGGAGTGAACGGGGAAGCAAGCGCGGGGGAGGAGAAAGCACCGAGCACCATGTCGTTGGCGTTCCTGGCCAAGAAGAGCTGGCACACAGCCAATCTGCGGGTGCGTGGGCATACCGTCGCGTGCACCGCGCTCTCCTGCGCGCAACGAGCCCTCCCACGCTCGTTTTCAGCTGGAAATACTCACGTTTGCCCGTTGTTTCGTGTGCGTTGGGTGTCGCCGCCAGAATGTGGAGAAAGTGTGGATCGCCGAGCAAAAGCACGCGGCTGAGGAGAAGAAGGTGGAGGAGCTGCGCAAGAACATCGAGGAGGAGCGCCAGCTGCAGGAGCTGCGGCAGCTGCAGGCCTCGCAGGGGGACAAGGCGGCGACGCAGGAGCGACTGGACTGGATGTACGAAGGGCCCTCGGCCGCGCGAGAAAAGACCTCGGAGGAGTATCTGCTCGGCAAAGAGTACAAGGAAGAAGGATCTGGCTTGGCTGCGGGTGCGGACGCTGCAGATCTGAGCACCACGACCAAGTACGGCTCGCTGGCGCTGTCCAAGGCGGCGTTACCAGCCAACGACGCCTTCTCGAGACTGAATGAAGACCCGATGATGGTCATCCGCATGCGGCAGAAGGCGGCGCGCGAGAGCGTGCTCAAGAACCCCGTCAAGATGAACAAGATCAAGGCGCAGGTGGACAAGCTCCGTGACGACAAGAAGGCGCGCAAGAAGGCTCGCAAGGCGGCCAAGAAGGAGCGTAAGCACGCCCGACGCGAAGAGAAGCGGCGACTCAAGAAGAAGCGCAAGCACGACGAAAGCAGCGATGATAGCGATGGCAGCGCTCTCAGTGATGTGAACGAGCTGGAGGAGAAGGCGAGACGTCCAGCCAGCGCGTCGCACCACGAGAGACGCGGGAATCGCAGTCGTGAGCGCAGTTACACTCACCATGGGGGTCCAGCCTTTGATCGACGTGATTGTAGCCCAATCGACCGTCGAGCAGCTCCTCGAGACGTCCGCCGCAGCAGCAGAAGCGCGCCGAGAGGTCGTAGCCGCACACCAATCCCACGACACGACCGTCAGTATCGCCATCGCACGCCAAGTCGCAGTCGAAGCCCAGTGCTTTGTCAGCGGAGAGACTACGAAGCGCGGAGCCGAAGCAACGAACGTCAGCGCAAGGAGGTGAAGCCTGAGGTGAAGCACAGCGCGGGGTCGCCAGCGCGTTATCCCGCTGACAGACACAGCAGGACGCCTCCAAGACGCGAACGTAGGAGTGATCGGGTGGATCGCCATCGTGAGCGTGTCTCTCGCAGTCCGGAGGACTCACGTAGACATCAACGTCGCTCTCGCAGTCCGGAGGACACCCGTGGACATCAACGTCGCTCTCACAGTCTGAAGGACACCCGTGGACACCAACGACGCTCTCGCAGTCCGACCGACGCACATCAACGTCAGCGCCGCTCTCGTAGTCCGGAGTACACACGGAAACGTGATCGTGACCACAGTCACCACGTGAGCGGCGAGATGCCGACTCGTCAAGAGCTTGACAGCCGTCGGAGTTCACCCCGTGACCGCCACCGTTCCAAAGGGTCTATGAACGATGGACGTGGAAGCGAGAGAGACCGACGCCAGGAGAGCTCGAGTGGAAGACGCAAACCGCTGGACACAGAAGGTAAGTACGGGCTTATCAGCCATGCGGGCGCGGTGGAGTCCAAGGAGGTGGACAAGACGTCACTTGGGCCTAACGCCAAGTACCTGGCCAAGGCTCGCGAGGCCAAGCGCCAAGAGGAAGAGGAGCGTCGCCGCAAGTTGGCCAAGACGTCCACTTCGCACGGAGAAACTGGTCGTCCACTGACCACAGAGGAGAAGCAGCGTCTGGCCGCGCAGATGGTGGAGGACGCCAAGCAGCGGGACGAGTACATTACCAAGCGCGCAGCGAGGAAGAAGGATGAACTGGATGAGCGTGAACAACAGGCGACCAGCGACAACCCTGAGTTCCTGCAGAAGATGCGGTCTTCGGCTTATCTGAACGGTGAGAGCAGCATGGGGGACCGGCTTCGCAGGAACAAGCATTACATCCAGAAAAACGCCGACGCCTCCAACTTCCTCTCCAAGTAAAGGGGGACCTGGAGTCTGTCTTCTTGTTTCAGAACTCTACAAGCAAGAGCTGGGATTCGTTCTTAACCGCACAAAAGCAGAGTGAAAGCAAACGGTGGGTGTACATGCATCGAGCGACGTCATCGCTGCAAAAACTTGGTCTGTGCACGGGTCTCTGGGCCCGTGGCGCAGTCCAAGCTCCTCCATCAAATCGTCGCTCTTGGACGGCGCTTTGTCAAGGCAAAGACTGAGCAGCGTGGGAGGAGAAGGACGACAAAGGGTCCTTCGAGGCGCTACACGGTCGATCAGGTCGGTCTAGTGTCGTATGGTTCACTGGGTTCGGAGTCTCTGGGTTTGCAAGCCATTGGCTGAACGTTGGAAGCAGCATGCGCTACTCGATGTCGCTCATGTCGCTCACATCGCTGTCCTCCTCCTCGCCCATCTCAATGTGCTGCGACGCGTAGTTCCGCACATACTCTGCTCCAGCCATGACAACAGCGAGTCACTTCCGATGAGCTTTTGCACGTTCAACAAGTCCGCAAGGTTGAGTATCAGCAGTAGCAAGGGCCACGGACGCACCTTTGACTTTGTCGTCGTACGCGTCGGCGTCCTTCATGAGTAGCGAGGCGGCCTCGCCGTTGAGCGGGTCGCTGGCGTTCGGGTAGCGCAGTAGCTGCGGGATGAACACCTCGAAGATGTTCACGAGCTCAAACATGGGGCTCCACGTCTGGTTGATCACGTCCAGGCAGACGGAACCCGATCTGGTCACCGTCCGTAGCAAGCATATCGCCATCAACACCCACGTGAGTACACGTGCTCGGGCAGATCGAGGAGTATGAGGACACGAGCAGCTCATTGCCACGCACGTTTCGTCCACGTTCGGGTGGAAGATGCGGTTCACAAAGCCGATGGAGGGAGACTTGAAGGGGTAATCCTTCGGTAGCGCCACATGGATCTTCCAGGCGCCGCATTCGTACGGAGCTGCTCCCAAAACCAGAAAGCAAATGGCAATAACAACCAACAGCGTTAGTTCTCCGAGGTATCAGCGCCCGTCACGCGCAATGCACCCCGACAACAGGCAAGTCCAGCATCCTGGTCTGAGGATGGTGTACATACTGTCTTTGGGGCCATGGAACTTGACGTCCAGCTCGTTAGTCTTGGTCTCGTCCGTGAGATGCACTTCGTAGTCGCTCATCATCCTGCGCGCACAAGACGGCGCCCGACAAGCGCACCAGTCGACGTCAGACCCCGCATCCACGCAACCAGGTACACCACACAATTGCATCCCGTCTGTGCACGTCAACGGAGCAACGGCAAGGCCCGGGAGTTCCTTTATCTCATTCTTCGCTGCCTTCCTAGAGGCCTTTGGCAGCTTCAACCCCGCGAGAACGCGCACACCACCACGCGCAGAGGCGCGGCAGACAGAGAGCGACACGCACAGCTTCATGACGTCCGTTTCGCGGCGCTTGTTGATCTTGCTCATGGTCTTATCGGGTCTTGGGCGCTGCCTGCCGCCTCCGCTTGCTGCTGCTGCTGCTGTTCTTTTTCGCGATGGTGATCGGTCGCGTCGGCCCCAAATTCTTCTCCTCGAAGTGAGAATCAGAAAACCGGTTATACCGGTACTGCTGACCCCACACTTGGGGTGCCACCTCCCCCTCAATACCTAGCATTTGTATGGTGTCCTGAGTGGCATTTGCTGAGTTCCGACGGCGGCTTTTCGAGATGGTACTTTGGTGTGGGGCACACCACTTGGTTTCGAATCCAACATGGAGATGACATCAAAGTACCGAAGCCATGGACGCGCATGCCCGTGGTCACCACGGTGGTGTGGCTCAGCCTCAGCGCAAGCTTCACACCTGCTTACACTGCCACTGGCCTCTGCCCCCAGGCAGCGTTCCCTCGTCTTGCCAAGGTTGCAAGCTAGGATGTAAAGAGACACGTCCAGGCCAATCGACACTGCATGGTGCGCTGCGTCATGGATGTTCTGGCATGAGACTGTGACGCTGATCGAGGCTCCCATTATCCTCCCTTACGAGCCTTCTTTGCTGCTGCTGACAGCTTGGGTCGACCAACAGGCCGCTTGCCGGTCACTGGTTTCCTGGCAGGCTTCGCTTTCGCCCTGCCTGGTGCCGCAGACGCCGTCGTATCGGTCGTCCCGACGCCATCGGCTTCTAGCTGCGCCTTCACTCTTTGTCGCGGGGTCGGTGCGCGCACGTGGCGCAGCTGCATGCAGGAGAACGGACTCTTCTCCAGCCGGAACTTGGTGCCGTCGAAGAGCAGGAGGCAGTCCGTCTCCTTGTTCTCCGCCAGCTTGCCCTTGAACGATACGCCACCAGCGGCACCCGTGGACGAGCCCATGAGCACGTGCACGCTGTTGGACTCGTCCACGCTCACGAGCCCGGGCGCGCTCTTGTCCACCGACGCCGGCTGGAACTCGTACCGAAACGACGCGAAGACGTCGTCGGCCTGCTGCTGCGCGTCGTCCTCATCCTCACCGCCACTTGCGTCGCCACCCACCAGCGAGCGCCCGAGCTCCACAGCATACTCCTGGTCGTCCGCAGGCTGCAGCAGGACCGCCACTTGCTGCGCCTCGCCCCCTTCCTCGCCAGGCGGAAGTGCCGTCATCTCCCGCCTCCTACTCGGCTTGCTTTGCTCCAAGAAGCGGATGGTTTGCCACCGAGGGGTACACTGTACCCATGGGTACGCCAGCTAGGGCCAGGGGACAAGGGGAGCGCCAGCTTCAACCTGCGGTATACGATGTTTCGTATTTGTTATATCCTTCCTAAAGCCATCAAACGTACTTTTTCACCCTACCCTCTCTCTCATAAATTTCCAGAAAGTCTAGAAATGCCATCCCCCCCTTTACATCAATCTCTTCCGAAATCATGTTCAATTCTGCGTATTCACAGGCGTTCCGCCGCGAGGCAAAGTCCGACGGACAAAACCGTCGCTCTCAACGAACGTGTTCGACCATGACCTGCGCATGGCGCCACCCAGCCATTAGCCAGCGCCGCCATGCGCCATCCGCTGGCTCCGGCGCCTCGACGCGTGGAGGCCCGACAATGCGCCGTTGGGTCAGCGTCCTCCGCGCTCTCGTCGCCCAAACCCACGGCCGCTGCCTCTCGGGCCGTGACGTGCGTTTATACCGGCCGCGCCTCCTGTCCCAAGCTATCATTAGCCGACGCACGGGCGCGTTCTTATACGTGGCTGGCTGGTTCGCTGTGCTGCTGCGAAGAGAGGTTCGTTCTACTGTAGAAAGGGGCGGTTCTGTTACCGCCCGCGAGCCCAGGGCCAGTGCCGCCCGCGCCCGTGGCTCGGCCATTCGACAACTCGCCCTCGAACCGGTCGACGCGGCCGCTCCACGTCGCGCTCCACGTTGCGCCCGTCAGCAACATGCAGCCCAGTCCCCACGAAGCCGCTGCCACAGACCTCGGCGTCGTGTCGCTGCTGGAGCTCAACCACGTACCGAGCGGCAAGCGACTCGCATACTGCCTGCCTTCGGGCGAGTTCATCTTTGTGTGCGCTACGTGCGCGCCCGAGTTCGGCGCCAGCCAACCGGCGGATCTCTACGGCGGCAACCTGTTCCAGTTCCTGCCGCTTCCCGACGCCGAGAAGCTTGAGGACTTTGTACGCGCCTGCGAGCGCACCGGTAACGGCAGCGTGCACGGCTCGCACACGTTCGACCCGGTTAGCCAGCTGCGCTTGGCGGTGCATCTCGTGGGCGGCCGTGGCCACACGCCGACCTGGATCCGCCTCAGCACCGTCCCGCTGACGCTCAGACTCATGCGCTGCATCGACGCCGTGCGCAGCCTCAGCAACGCGCTGGGCGGCCACTTTGCCGACTCGTCCAGCTTCGTGCTCTCGGACGACGAGTTCGGCTCGGTCTGCAAGATACCCGGGCCCTCGGCGTCGCCAGTGTCGCCCGGACGTGACACGTCGCTGTCGCTGGCCACCGACTTTATGTTCCTGGATTGCGAAGGCGACAGTCTTTCGCCAGCCAACTGCACGTCCATCGTCCCGCTGGAGCTCAAGCACCAGCAGCAGCAGCACCCCAATCGAGTACTGCGAGCGTCCAGTCACCTCCAACACCCGGAGGACGACAGTAGCGAGGAGGACGCGGACGACGAAGACCTCAAGGCGTCCCTGGCAAATTACGCCTTCGAGGCGGATTGGGACTGCGAGGTGCGGCAAGATCGGGTGGCCAGCTCCTCACCCGTGTCCGACAGCGGCGACGAGTCGACGTCCTCTGCGTCTAGCGGCGTGGCCCGCGAGCCCGCCGAGTTGAGTGTCCGTGCCAAAGTCGTCTTCTAGCCAAGCTGCAGTGGAGCTGCCCGTCACGCCGCCATGCGGTCCGTCAGTGCTAATCGGCGACACACCCGTCTGTGGCGCCAACCAGCGCCCTCACTAATTTAAACTCGGCCTTAGCCACCAAGGTGTGGCAAACCACTTAGTACTTGCCTTCTCGACGGCAGGAAGGAGCTGCATGTGCTCGAAGTTGCTCGCCCCATTCTGTTCCAAGCCCCAAGCCAAGACAGGCTTTCGTCAATAGCACGGGGCAAGATCCACCTGCGACGTGGCGGATTGCTCCCGAACTTCAAGTTGCAGCAGGTTTTGCACCAATGACACGGCGGTCGACGCACTGGACCGTTCTGATTGGATAAAAGGAAACCATTTTGGGGCCCTCTCATTTTGTGGAGGGTATATCAGTTGAGAGAGCCGAACCGGCACGGGACGTGAAGCGGAAGGCAAAGCGAAAGCAAAGCGCGCGGAGAGGCAGCGAGAAGATGGCGAACGTGGAGGTGCCCAGTAACGACATCCGCTTCCAGATGGAGCTGGAGTTCATCCAGTGCCTGGCTAGCCCAGCCTACTTGAACTGTACGTGCGCTATGCGCCTCTCGTCTTCGCTATATACTGGTCTGCCGGCCGCGGCGCGTCATTTCCGACCGCTTCGCGCTTGGACGGCATGTGTCGCTCACTCTGGAATCGCTTGCACGTTGGCACTGACGGTAATGGCTTGTGTGCATATGTATCTGCGTCTGTGTCTTGTACTTGTTAGTCTTGGCGATCAATCGGTACTTCGAGAACACGGCGTTCATGAACTACCTGCAGTACCTCAAGTACTGGAAGCAGCCGCAGTACGCCAAGTACATCGTGTACGTTGACTCTTCTCGCGGCCACTCGATGGTGCTTCCATCGCTTACACAAGGAAGAGGGGTCATCCTGGACACTGACACCACGCTTCATTACCTGCGTGTGACGTTCTTGCTGCTGTCTGCTGTCTGCTGGCTGTGGCAGATATCCGCACTGCCTGGCGTTCCTGGACATGCTGGACGACGAGCGGTTCCGTCAGATGATTGCGCGCGAGGACTTCATGACGCTGGTGCACGGCCAGCAGTTCTACCACTGGCAGACCTTCCTCAACAACCGCATGGAGGGCAAACCCGAGGACGCCGCCGCGGCGCTCGCCAACGACACGGCCGACGCGACCGGCACCGCCACCACACCGCCTGTTTTGGCAGAAGCAGCCGCCGGGACGAGCTGAGAAGGCCAGCACAGCGCAGCAACTCGGCACTGGCGGCAAAGTGAGTGAGCGACGGCAACATGGACAAGACGGTTGGCGTGGCCCGACTTGGCTTGACTTAGCTCACTCTGGTCAAAAACGGTATGTGGATTGGTAGTTGGCATCCTTCTGTATGACATGCTTGGCTGTTCATGTAGCCGCCGGCGTGGCCCCGTGTGCGAGTGCGTAGCGGCAAAGGGGAACCAGACATGCGCTGCGTGGCTGCCCAGTGCGTTGCGAAGCGCTCGGACGTCGAACCTGTCTACTCTGATGCTTAGAAGAGGCCGATGACCTTGCCAGTCGTGGCGTCCAGGTCCACGTCGTAGAAGCCTGGACGCGTAGGTAGCCCCGGCACCGTCATCATGTCCCCGCAGAGCAGGTAGACGAAGCCAGCCCCCGCCGAGGCGCGGACGTCCCGCACCGTGACCGAGAAACCCGTGGGCACGCCCTTGGCCGTCGGGTCCGTGCTGAGACTCAGGTGCGTCTTGGCGCAGCACACGGGCAGCTTGTCGTAGCCGCGCGTGGCGTAGAGCGCCAGCTTCTTCTTGGCGTCTTCGCTGAATTCGACGCCGTCGGCGCCGTAGATCTCCTTGCAGATCACGGCGAACTTGTCGGCGATGCTCAGCTCCAGCGGGTACAGGAACTTGAACGGACTGCCCTGCGCGCGCATCTGGTCGCACGACGTGATGACGGCGCGGCCCAAGTTCGCGGCGCCCTTGCCGCCCAGCGCCCAGTGGTTGCTCTCCACGGCGGCCGTTGCGCCAGCCTCCAGTGCCTTGGCCTTCACGAGCTCAACCTCCGCCGGCGAGTCCGTGGCAAACACGTTCACGGCCACCACCACCGCGACGCCAAACTTGAGCGCGTTGCGCACGTGGAGCTGCATGTTAGCACAGCCGCGCTCCAGCAGCTCGAGGTTCTCGTCCACGTACACGGGGTCCAGCTACATGAACACACACACCAGCGTGAGTTTTCACGAAAATCCCCAGCAAGAAGCACAAGAACGTCGTCGTGCGGTGGAAAAGGGAAGAAGCGGCCGGCTTACCGGCTTGCCAGCCACGACGTTGGGCCCACCGCCGTGCATCTTGAGCGCGCGGATGGTGGCCACGAGCACGACGCACTGCGGCGTGAGGCCCGAGGTTCGGCACTTGATGTTGAAGAACTTCTCCATGCCAATGTCGGCACCAAAGCCCGCCTCCGTGATCACGTAGCCATCTTCGCCCGCGAGCTTGAGCGCGAGCTGGTCCGCGATGATGGACGAGTTTCCGTGGGCGATGTTGGCGAAGGGCCCAGCGTGCACAAACACGGGCGTGCCCTCCACCGTCTGCATGAGCGTGGGCAGGATGGCGTCCTTCATGAGCACGGCCAAGGCACCGCCCACGCCCAGGTCGTCGGCCGTCACGGGTTCGCCAGCACGGCTCATGCCAATGACAATCCGACCGAGACGCTCGCGCATGTCCTGGAGACTGGTGGTGAGCGCCAAGATGGCCATGATCTCGCTGGCCACCGTGATGTCGAAGCCCGTGGTGCGCGTCTGGCCCTTCTCCGTGGGCGCGGCGCCCACCACCACCTGCCGCAGGAACCGGTCGCACGTGTCCAGCACGCGCTGCCACGTGATGGAGTCCGGGTCGATGTCCAGGCGCGCGAACTGGGCCACTTCTTCGTCCGTGAGGTCGTCGGGAGACAGCTTGGTGATGCCCAGCTTCTCCAGGCGCTTGAGCATCACGGGCGCGAACTTGCGCGAGCCGTCCTTGGCCGCGGGGCACAGCCGACGGAAGAGCGCCTTGTCCGACTGCCGACTCTCGTGGAACATGCGCGTGTCGATGGCCGCCGCCAACTGCACAGCAAGGGAAGAGCACGCACGGTGGGTCGAGTTAGACCAAGACAACAAGGAGACCCAGAGCCGTAGATAAGAGAGGGTCCGGTGTTGTGAACGCACCAGGTTGTTGGCCGCCGTGATGGCGTGGATGTCTCCCGTCAGGTGGCTGCAAGGCACATGCAACGCTCAATGTCAGCAGGTGAAGTCAATGCAAACCTTAGATCTTGCAGCATTGGAGATGGCGGAGCACGCACAGGTTGAACTCATCCATGGGGATGACCTGCGAGTAGCCGCCGCCGGCCGCGCCGCCCTTAACGCCGAACGTCGGGCCCTGCGACGGCTGCCGGATGCAGGCAAAGTTCTTTTTGCCCAGGTGGGCACCGAGCGCCTGGCACAGACTGCAGCACGAAACAGGCGAGGTGAAAATTGTGAGCGGTTGCTTCCCTAGCCAAGCATCGCAGGGATGATGCAAGACGCGCGCGTACCCGATGGTGGTGGTGCTCTTGCCCTCGCCCAGCGGCGTGGGCGTGATGCCCGTCACCACGACGTAGTTGCCATTGGGTTGGTCTTTCAGGCGCTCGCGCACGTCCAGCGAGATCTTGGCTTTGGTCGAGCCGTACGGGATCACTTCCTCGGGCAGCTGCAAGCCCCCACGCACGCAGTGTACAACACAGTGACGTCAGCGCAAAGGATGCGCGTCAACGCACCTCGAGCGCAACAGAGCACCAAGGTACGTACGATGCCTGCAGCCGCCGCGATCTCGCTGATGGGCAGCGGCGTGGTGGCATCGCTGATGGCGATGTCCGACGGCACGGGCGTCTTGAGCTCCTCGGGCGTGAGCTGGTGCGGCATGGTTCCTGCTTGCGGCGTGGGGCGCGGGGCGGTGAGTGGTCTACGCGTGCTTTCTCGTCCTCTGCGGTGCGTGTTCCTTGCTACGAGCGGTTGAGCTTCTTGGCCATCAAACCCTGACGCGCCGTGCATTGATGAGCAAGCTTCGGATTGCTGGCCAATCAAGGAAGAGACAGGAAAGTGTTGCGCGATCTCATTGGGTGAAACCGAGTGCGATTGGCGCGAATTTCGACAGATGGCGTTGTAGCTTCAAAACCGATGAGATACCGGTATTCACACTGTTGCTGCACTACAGCTATTGATCTCCGCAAGTTCATGGCACGATGCGAATGGAACGCTTCCGTGCATTACTCGTTCTGCAGCTTCACACTCTCGCCTCCTTCGACAATGCCGATACGTGTTTTCCCAAACGCTACTCAGAATGGAAGCCCAGCGCTTCCTGACTCGTCCACCTCGCGTTGCGTTGGCTACGCCATTTGCAGCTCAAGCCCCTTGCAGAAGCAGCAACAGCAGTATCACTCACTATTCGCTGCCAGTCTCCGCATCAGACGCCAATGCCGTGCTTCCAACTCACAGGAAGCAGTAGTAGAAGCCGTTGAAGATAACTCCGAAACGGCAGAGTGGACCGAAGATCCGACGGCCGAACAAGTTCCAGTACGGCAGCGGGTAGCGCCAGCCGAAGCGGAAGCCGCCGGCAAACGGGTAGCGGAATCTGTACCGGAAGGTGGCGCCACCGGGGAACAGGCCACCACCACCGCCACCAATTCCACCAATACCACCAATTCCGCCGATGCCACCAATGCCACCAATACCATTGAACTCGAGGTCCTCTTTCTTTGTGGGGAGCTGCTCCTGGTCGCCCGTGAGCACCACCCCAGACGGGAGCTGCTCCGGCACGCCCTGCGGGTCCCCCGTGTCCTGGGTGGCTTGGGTGTTGACCGGACTCTGCGTGTCCGTCATGTCCGTCATGTCTGTCACGTCCCACGTGTTCTGCGCCTCGTCAGCGTAGACGCAGCTGAACACCGTCGCCACCACCAACAGAACTGCAAGCACCGAGCGCTTCATGCCAGTAATCGGGTCTCGCGTTTGGATTCGACGTGCTGCCTGCTCTTGTAGACGGACTTGAGCGGCAGACCGCGAAAGCTGTAGTGAGCGTTGGCCAGCGTGGCTGCGCGGGTTAGCCGGCCATTCGGTTCCATGGCTTCTCGACTCCAAGGCTCTTCTCCTGCTCGAGCGGAGGAGCGCCTTCTGCGAAAGCCACTCTTTTGCCAACGGTCTTGATCACCACAGCACTCTGACTGTGGAAGATGATCCGGGAAATGCGACGAGGGCTGTGTTTGTCGCTGGATCCTGTTGAGCTCGTTGGGAGATGGAGTGGAGCTGCAGGTTGTGGGTCGAAGGAAGCCGCGTGCACCCGTTAGTCTAGTAATCCAGACCCCAAAGATCTCGTCGTGCGTGCTCCCTGTCCCGTCACCACAGTATCCGTTGGCGTCGTGGTAAGCATTGGTACGACGAGATAGATGGGGAATTTTTACCTGCTAACGAATGAGACGAAGATTAGCTTGCTCCCTCGTCACTTTCTTTCAACCACTGACTTCAACATCTTCAATAGCATTGCCGGCCTCATTAATTTGCGTTATCGAGAGAAGGACACGGACGGAGAAGGGCACTGAATGGGGAAGGTGAAGCTCCTGCTGACAGCAGTTCACGTTGACGACTGACAGGTCTGCGTCCCAAGAATGGCAAAGAAGACCGACTTCCTGCGTTCTCGCCCTCATGAACGTCGCCGAGGGCTTTTACTAGAGCCAACTGCTGTGTTTAAGCTGAGGTGGCGTGCTTCATGCAGGTAACTTCATTTCCAGGATGTCTACGACCATCGGGCTCAATATGAAGGCGCTTCGAATCAATGCTATGAGTCTGTGAGGCGACAAAGTCGACCCGACCACATCGCGGAAGTTTTGTACGCCCAAGGATCGAGTGGCTGCTGTGCTACTGCATCGTACTTTTGAATGCATCCCGGCGTGATCAACGAGATGCTTGTGGACACTCAAGAGGCACAAGATATTTTGTTGCCTCCGTTGCAACAAGACCAGGCACCTTGCTTTTCTCCAACACAACATCAAACAATCTTGTTTCTCGACGCTCCTCAAAGTGAGATCACATCACTTCGTGCCAATTCTTCCTCGTCCTCGCTCTTAGCTCGCTCCAACAGGAGAATTCTGCTCTCTTGATTTCCTCTGCTCGTTTCACTCACCGCTTCCTTCTGCATCACCAGCGTCGCTCGCCTCACTCTACTCTTCTTCCGACACCAACACCAAATGCCACGACGCCAGCGCCTCAAAAGCACGGGTAGCAATAGACGTAGGCACCGTAGACGCGGGTGAACTTGCAGTCCTTGCCGAAAATCTTCGACCCAATGAGGTTCCAAAACCACACTGGGTAGCGCCAGCCGGTGCACACGTACTTAAACTGGGTGCGAATTGCGGGGAGACGACCGCTGACCCCACCAAGGCCCTTCGCTTGAGGTAGCGGTTCACTGATGCTAGTCAGCGTTAAGCCGGCCGGAACCTGCTCCTGCGCATCCACCATGTCTTCCACGCTCTGCATGTCCACCGAGCTCTGTACGTCCGTCACGTCCGTCGTCGTGTTCAGGGACGCATCGGCGTAGACACAGTTGAGCACCGTCGCCACCACCAGCAGAACCGCGAGGGCTGAGCGCTTCATGTCTGTTGTGGGGTCTTGGTTTGGATGATCTGCTTGCTCTTGGAGACACACTTGAGGGTGAGAGCGTGAAAACCGGAGTGAGCCTTCGTCTAGATTGCCACTTGGTACCCGACAGTTCTGTGGCGAGCTACTTTGTCGCCCAAGCGAAGAAAATCGACCGCAAATCCCTAGAGCAGGCAATGCTACTCGTTGCTTAGGCCTTTGAAACTGTTTGAGCCTTTGAAGGCGACCGGGTTCGCATTCAAGCGAGCTTGCTGTTGGCATCATGACGACATTGGCCTGGGAGGCATGCACCGCCGTTGTCGTGGGTTTGAGGACGGCGAGAGGGTCGAAGCCGCGGTTGGTTGCGGCAACAACCACTTCTGTCGCCTTTCCTCATCCAATTCGCTGTTCACGGACGGGTTTCCACTAGAAAAGGTCAGGAATCGTCCACTCTCGTACCCCCATTCAGCCAGTGTAGCTCAAGTCCGACACCATTCGGACTTGCGGGCGATGTCGCTGCTACCAGCAAAGCCAACAGGCAATGGGGTATGCGAAGAGGCCGAAGAATCTTCTGCTGACTGAGATCGTGGTTTCCAACTGGCAGATCCCAGCATCAAGATCCTCAGTCCACGAGTCCAGCAGTGTCGATGGCCCAACACCCTCAGTGTGCCTAACGATGCACTCCTCGTCGCTCCTTCTTTGGTCAACTCCCACCGAGAGAACGATCCTCCTCAGGGCGGAGATCTCCTGTGAAGGTTCCTCCTCTGCCCTATGCCCACAGCGGTGAGCTCGCGACGAGCGTGAACAGCGGCCAGATCACGTTTGGAGCTGCAGCACAGAAGTTCAAGAGAGCAAGCGAGCAAGTCGACAAGAAATTGCAAAGGCGACTAAACCAAGATGCAGATCAAGCGCTCGGCTGTGGCTCTGCTGCTGGTCTTGGTGGCCGTGCTGAACTGCGCGCGTGCTGAGGACGACGCCGTGGGCGGAGGCGTGGAGCAGCTACCTGCGGGTGTGACGCTGACCGGAGACAAGGAGCCGATTCCGATGAAGGAGTTTATGGGAGGTGGTGGCGGCGGCTTCATCCCTGGTGGGTTCCCGGGCGGCGGAGTCCGCTACCGCTACAAGTACTCGTTCCCGGGCGGCCGCTTCGGCTGGGCGTACCCGCTGCCATTCTGGAACTCGGTTGGCCGCTCGATCTTTGGTGGTCGCTGCGGGTTCGGCCGCATCGGCGGCGGACTGTTCTTCTGCTAAGGCGGGGGAACCAGGGAGCAAGGTGCGCCGAGTGGAGTGGCACGACGAAGCGCACAGCCTCCCATTCGCGAGTCGTGCGTGAGAGCACCGTGGAGAGCAGGAGGAAGAGCAGATCGAGCCAAGCAGACAGCAAGCAGCAAGCAGCAGGAGATTGCATGGTGAGTAGCGTGACAAACAGGTAGGAGCAAGTGAGGCGAGGCCGTTCGCAGGAAAACAAGCAGACGGGTGCCCAGCAGCCGATTGATGTTCGCTGCAAACTTGCGCTACCTGACGCCATGCCACTTGTAGTGCTCATTGTTCTGACGTGCAGCTACACCCACAGCACGGCCCCAAGCTCCGTGTCATTGCAGACGCATCCTACACGCATCAGCCGCCTGCAGCGCTGGAGACGTCGACCGCTTGCTGTAGTACGCAGCCGCGGCCCGGCTCGTGTTCCTGCAGCCTGCAGACGAACAAGCGTGTGACCCACAAAAGCGCGACTTGTGATTCGCAATCGCGTGGCATGACGCGGCGAGGCCGTGACAGCCAATCAGAACACTTTTTGCAGAATATTATCCAATCCCGTGCGGTTGCGTCTGCGTGTCACCATCCCGTGGCGCCTTTTCCGCCAATGCGCGCGTCACCCGCCAAAGCGCCCCTGCCGCCTTGGTTGTCACTTTTGGCGCCAGTCTGCGCATTCCAGCATTTGCCCCGTTGCGAGCACAAGTCCGAGAAGAAGATCAAGTCGTCGAAGATGGAGGCGCTGCTCGAGAACGAGCTGCTGAACAAGGCGGGCGAGACGGTGGCCACGGCCGAGGCGCTCCAGGGCAAGAAGGTCATCGGGCTCTACTTCAGCGGACACTACTGCCCGCCGTGCCGCAAGTTCACGCCGCTGCTGGACGTGGTGTACGAGGACATCCAGAAGGCCGGCCACGACGACGTGGAAATCGTCTTCGTGTCGTCTGACAAGGAGGAGGCCAAGTTCACCGAGTACTACGAGGAGATGCCGTGGCTGGCGCTGCCCTACGCGCGCCGCGACCTCAAGCTGGCGCTGTGCGAAAAGTTCGGCGTCAAGACGGTGCCCACGCTCATCTTCTTCAACGACAAGGGCGAGGTGGTCGAGCGCGAGGGCCGCTACTTCATCCGCGACAACGCCAACGACGTAGACGCCATCCTGGCGCACCTGCGCAAGTAAGCGCTGCGCTCAGCCGTGAGCGTAGATGGTCCTGTAGCCGTGCCACACGCTTGCACTTTATATTCTGTAGGAGCGCATTTCAAAGCTCTGGAATAAACATCTTATCTCCGTACCTCGACGATCTCGGTCCACGCGTTGCTACTACTTCCAAGTACTGCAGTAGGACGATAGCACCTGCATGTACGAGCTCTACCGCTCGTAGTTCGACTACACGAACAGTTGGAGCTGCATTCTTGCATTGTTTTCAGCACGAAAGACTAGCAGGACGCACCCGTAAAGCCATAACCAAACAAATATTCAAAATACTTCCATGAGGCTGGCGCGACCTTTTCCCGTCCGCCACCAGCGCTTCGCTGCAAAGTCGGGGAAGCCCCAGGCGCCGCGGACGGCCTCGCTAGCCCAGCTACTGCGTCTCGTCGCCTCCTGAGGTCCTTCTGGCCCACACCAACACTTTCACCACCGTCAAACCGAAGCCCGGCGCGCCAGAAACGAAGCGGTCGCCTCGCTCCTGGACGCTTCCGGCCCTTAATTACCACGCCACTGCGCCGCGCGAGGCCGCCTAGAGGTTGCAACTCTGCGTCGAGTTGGTCATCGAGAGCCGCGGGCGCTGGAACATGAGCAGCAGCGGCTTGGGACCCTTCTGCAGCAGCTTCATGGCGGCGCCGAAGCCCATCTTGCTGATGTTGTTGTTGTTGATGCTGAGCAACACGTCGCCGATCTCCACGCGGTTCTTCTGCGACTCGCGCGTCACGGCGCCTTCGCCCTTGACGTTGATCACGCGCGGGTAGTAGCTCGTGCTCTCCTGCTTGACCACAATGCCCAGTGGGCCGTCCTCCTCCTTCCACGTGATGTAGTAGAGCGAGTGGTCCACCTTGGGGTTCAGACTCACGCACGACTGCCGCATGAACTGCGAGTCGTCCTGCGGGTTCGAGCCCGTCGACGTCTGCGAGAGCTGCGACGTCGCCAGCGCCTGCACGTCCTCCTGGTGGTGGTGGTCCTCCACCAGGTCAGTGTGGCGGAACCGCAGGACGGCCGGCCGCGGCCCGCTCTCCAGAATGTCAATCACCTTCTGGAACCGCACGCCCTGCGTCGAGAACTCGTTGATGAACACCAAGTGGTCTCCTGCGCGCACGTTGAACATCCCCGGGAGTAGCTGATTGCCGTGCGCCTGGAGCACACACGGGAAGCCCGTGCCGGGGTCGGGCCGGAAGCCCAGGCCCAGCGGTACGCCTTCCTTCCACAGCACCTCGTAGTCCTCTTCGCCCAGCAGCTCCAGCGACCCGGAGCGGATGCGGAACGACTCCGTCGGGTTGCGGAAGAAGTGCAGACGCACGGGCTTCTGCACCTCCTGCAGCAGCGTCAGGATGCGGCGGATGTCGCCCTTCTTGACGCGCACCTTGCCCACGGCCAGCAGCACGTCCCCGCGCGAGACCTCGAAGATGTCGGCGCAGTTGCTCAGACTCTCGTGCACCCGACGCACGATGGGCATGCCCGACACCGGGTCGCTCTCAAAGTAGAGCCCCAGCAGGCCGCACTCCCACACGATCTCGTACTCGTTCTTGATCTGCTTGGGCGGCTCGTACTCCATCATGCGCTTCCTCGAGTCGCGCGAGCGCAGACTGCTCGTGGACGTGCAGCGGCTGTCCATGTCGTCGTAGTAGTCGCTGCCGCCGCGCTCGCTGGCCGACATGGAGCTCTGGATCGAGATGAGCGTGTTCTTGCGGTCCTCCGACTGCGAGATGGAGCTCTCGGTCGTGCGCGCGTCCAGAGAACCCACGAAGGACACGTCGTGCTCGAAGCTCAGCGTGTTGGCCGAGTATTCGCGTCGCACCAGCCAGCCACGCACGAACGACTGGATCGTCGTCACGGCACGAATGCGCTTCACCTCCTTCCTCGAGAGGAAGCCTCTCGTGACGCTCTGCAGCTTGATGGCCGCCCGAGCGCGTGCGAGGAGCGCCACGTAGCGACTCCGACACGTCCAGCAGCGCCACGCCGACTGGATTCGCACACACGACCGACGCTGACGCACATACCGCGCGCGAACCGTGTAGCCCAGGCAGTAACGCTGTAACGTGACCACCGACTGGTATAGCGCCTTGACCCGCGCGGCTTCGAGCGCCTGGTGAGCCTCCAGCACACAGAAGACCTTGGTCTTCCCCACCTGGAAGGCCGGGTGCTTGGCGTCCGTGTGCACGTCCAGCACGGCCGCGAACTTGTCCACCATTTGAAGCGCCACCTCCTTCTCCACGCGGCCTTGAGCACTCGGGACCTGCGACAGGATGCAGCTGTACGTTTGGATAAAGACGGCGTGCGGGAAGCGCACCGGGTAGCCGCTGCGCGAGATCTTGACGGCCTCCAGCACGCCGCTGCAGCGCAGTTGCTCCAGCAGCCGGGGACGGTTGAACTCCACCGAGCTTGCCACGTCATTGGGCTTGATGCACCGGATAAAGTGCGGCTCCGTGGCGTTGAGCACCTCCAGCAGCGAGCTCAGCTGGCTCTTGAACTGCGCCACGACGGTGGACGACATGAAGCCGCCCGAGCGTCGACGCGAGTCCTTGTCGCTGCCGCGTGAGTCGGCCAGGCGCGCACTGCCTCGACTGCTGTTGCGGCCCTTGGGACTCAACTCTCCGCCGCTGCCGCTGTTCTCAAAGCAGGCGCGCACAAAGGCGAACTGGGACGTCCGCAGGAGATCCACGGCCTCCGTGTGCATGTGGTCCTTGTTCTTGTCGCAGAAGCCGGCGCTCGTGTAGCACACGTCACCCGCGTAGTGGTGGATCACGAACTGGCCCTTGGCGCGCTGCAGCTTGGTCACCGAGAAGGACTCGTGCTTGCCGGCGAGACACTCGTAGTACTTGTTGGCCAGCTTCTCGTCGTTGCCGCGCGGGATGAGGCACTGCTCGTCCAGCAGCGAGAAGATGCCCAGGTGGCGCGTCTCCACGAGCGCCACGCACACGTCGTTGTTCGGGTAGTCGACGAACTGCCACGGGATCTCCTCGGCCACGTACTGCTCCTGCTCCATGCGGAAGACGAAGCGGCCGAAGAGCTGCTGCAGCTTCTCGTTGGCGTAGTTGATGCAGAGCTGCTCCAGTCGGTTCTGCTCGAAGATCTCAAAGCCAAAGATGTCCACGACGCCGATGAAGCGACTCCCGCCGGCCTCCTCCTTGTACTGGATGGACAGGTTGATGCGCGCCACGAGCCACTCGAAGAGGTTCGAGTAGAGCGTCTTGACCACCGAGTCTCGCGTCGAGAGCGCCTGCGCCACGGGCAGCCGCGTCGTGATGAACTCGGCGCCGGCCTTGATCTGCTTGGTGCACAGTGTGCTGCGCAGCACGTCCTCCTCGACGCCCAGCAGCGCGCAGATGGCCTCGATGCTGCCGGCACACTGCGCCATGTCCACGACCGAGGCGTCGTCCTTGCCGCCGTTGCGCTGCGCCGTGGTGAAGCGCACGTTGCCGAGATGCAGCACGGCCGAGACCACCTTCATGACGCTCAGCTGCTCGTCGGCGCTCATGCCGATGCTCGACATGGCGCGCCGCGTGTCGCGGTACGACTCGGCGTCGTCCACGCCGTCCAGCCGCTCGTAGCACTCCGACTGGTTTAAATACTCGTACGTCTCCATGTCGCGCAGCGCGAGCGCCTCGCGCTCGTCGGCGGACGAGCCGCGACACATTTCGTAGAAAATGTGGTAGTTGCGCTCGCCTTGGCCCTGGAAGACGAGCCGCACGCGCTCCAGCAGGTACGTGGAGATGGCGGCGCCCAGCAGCTCGCCCGCGGGCGTGAAACCCAGCTGGATGAACTTGCCGAAGCGCGAGCTGTTGTTGTTGCGCGTGGTGCGCGCGTTGCCAAAGGCTTCCAGAATCGGGTTGGACTCGAGCACGCGGTCATGGATGCTCGACTGTTGGCCCTCCACGCTCGTGCTGCGCGCCGTCTTGGGCGGATGGCCACGGCTGCGCAGCGTCGACACGTACGCCAGGTAGTTCATGATGAGCTTCGTGGTCTCCGTCTTGCCGGCGCCGCTCTCGCCGCTCACGAGGATGGTCTGGTTCGTCTTGCGGTCGCTCGAGTCACTCGCTCGCGACGGGAGTGGCACCAACATGGTGCGGAAGGCCTGGTCCGCCACCGAGTACACGTGCGGCGAGAGCTGCGACTTGTCCGCCTCTGGGTCGCCGCCCAGCGCGTAGTACTGCGCCTTGACGGCGTCCGAGTACAGGTCCAGGCGCCGGAACGGGTTCATGGCCACGAGGATCTGCCCCGTGCTCGTGTACACTTGGCCGTGGAAGAAGCGTCGGCGAAGCACCTGTAAGATGGCCGGCTCGTGTAGATGCACGAGCTTCGTGAGGTCCTGTACCGTGTGGTACTCCTCGCCACGGCTGCGTGGAAGCACGCGGTCTGCGGCGGCCACCACGTTGTGCCGCGTCGAGTTGCGGCGCGAATTGCGTCGACGTCGCGGCGCCGCGGGTTGGAACTCGTGCGCGTCGGGCACGACGGCCTCGCCCGCCGCCGTCACGAGGCAATCGTCCTCCGTCTCGGGCTCCAGCGCGCACTCGAGCGTGCCGGCCGTGTCGTCCAGCGGCGTGGCCACTACGGCCTCGCGCCACATCTCGCGGTCAAAGACCCACACGGGCGCGCCGACCTCCATGGCTCTCGCGCCGCAACGGCTTCCGCGTCCCTGATCAGCTGCTTCAAGCGAGAGCGCACTGGCGTCCGCGGAGCTGTCTGTGCGTGCGTGTACCTGTGTGGGGCTGCTCTGGGCGCCGCGTCAAGAGCGAGAGCGAGCGAGCGAGAGAGAGAGAGAAGGTCGTCCGCCGCGAGCAAGTCGCCCGTGGACGGCGTCCGAAAGCTTCGCGCGGGGGCGTGGAAGGCAGGCAAGCGGCGATTCTCCGGATGGGGAGCAAGGCCACGCTCCGGGCTCGGCTCGAAGGCTCGAGGCGACAACCACAGCGCAGCAGCACGCGATGCAGCCGGTCACGACCACCTTCGGTCGCTCTTCGGGCTTGAACGCTCGATCGGGAGATAGCCCGCCCAGATAGGCCGAGAGAGGCAGCCCCTGGGCCCCAACAACCAGACGGCGCTCGCCACTTCCGGGTGTGGTTGGGAGCCCACGCGATGTTTCCGGGGGCCCTGGCCGAGAAAACGAGGTTTTTCAGGAGGAGGGTTTTATTCCGCCCGGGGAAAACACAGGCTCTCGACAATGGGCAAGACCGGGTTTCTGAATCCAATGGTGCAAGTCGCTTTGGACAAGCACTGATTGGTGGCAGCGAATGGTCGTGCTGAACTGGAGGTGCGGTATGCGATAGGTTTAGTTAGTGTGATCTCGGAAGGCAATCTGTCGTAAACGGGGAGTTGCCACAAAGTTTGGGTCGCGGTTGGGTGTGTCTCGTCTGCGACTCCAGCTGTGTGGCGCTGTGTGTGGCTCCGGCCGACATGGCTCCTGTCGCCACGGCGAACGGACAGCTCGGGCTGTGGCTGCCTCTTGTCAGGACGTGGCTTGGCTCGGGGCTCGAGAGCGCGGAGTATTAGGGACGCCTCTCTTCTAGCGCCGGTACCTTTCTAGGAGGAAGCGAGCGCCTCCATCTTTCGGACGCCGCTTCGTTCGGGCCCAGGCAGACTCTGGACCTGGGACGGCGTCGGTGGCAGCAGCTTCCCTAACCCTGTAATAGTACACCAAATTACCAAAACCGGGGGAACTGACTGGATTTTCCTGCACCCAAATGGGGCTCATCTGAGCCGTGATTAGCGTGACCTGATTGGGCGGGAAATGGTACATTGGTACCGATCTCAGAGCGAGCGTGAACCGTTGCAAAAGCGTACTGTGAGTGTGAGGCGGGGCGAACGGCGACCATGGCCTCCTTCGCATGCGGAGCTCATCCGTGGCTCCATCCATGGCTAACGAATCCGTGCCGCGCGCGCCGAGACGGCCTATCCGCAGGCTGCACCAATGCGGCGAGCGCCGTCGTCCGGCTCGAAGTCGACGCGAGTTGAGGCGACGCCGCGGCGTCAAATTAATCCGGCTGCATTCGAACCATCGCATGCGACCGGGGGCACCCAGGAACGTCCGGCGCGAGAGATCCCAAGCAGGCGGCGACACGCATGCGGCTGCTCAGTTGGTCGTGAGCTAATCCTCGCCACGGCTTCGCTGAAAGTTCCCCCCCTGCGTGAAGCTGCAGGCTGGTCTTGGTGGCATACGGCGTCGCAATTCGCGCCAGTTCGCCCGCTGGGCTTCTCCCGACAGCGCGACACGACGTGACGCGGTGCAGGTTTGCTAGTTTGGTAGTTTGCTAGTTTGCTGGCACCACTTGTCTCCATCCAAGAACGAGACTCCTTCGGTGGGCAAGCACTTCGAGAAGGCGCGCGGCCAATGCCATGGCTGCCCTTTAGTGATTGCAACTCGCGCGTGGCCCCGGACGACAAGCCAACTGGCCGAGGTTGAGCTGCAGAGCCCGACATCTTGCTGGGGGCTGCACACTGCGTCGCTGTGGCCGCTCTCCTGCTCCCGGGCAAGCGTCCCCATGCTTCTTCGCTTTCGCTTCGTGTCGTGCGTTACGTGGTGTGGATCTCAATGTGCCACACCAAGTGTAACCACCACCTCAATAGAGCGCGGGTACGGACCTATTCCACTTGCGGTCACTGTGCAGCCCCAATTGAGAGGCCCAAGCCAAATGCCCAAAGCGGTGACACGCCAAGAGAGCGAAATGGCTGGCGCGAACCCGGCCCCGGAGGAGTCCAATGGCGCGTACCTGACGCGCTTCTGGCGCGCCAACGCGTCGGCCTTCATGCGGTGGTTCCTGGCGCTTCCCTACACGGGGCAGGTGTCGCTGCTGCGCAACGCGTCGCCCGACCTGCCCGTGAGCTACGACGCGAGCGAGCGCAACCCGCAGGCCACACAGCTGCTGACGCCCGAGCTGACGCTCAAGGCGCTGCTGGAAGAGAACGGCAAGGTGCTGCTGCGCCTCATGAACGCGCGCGCCACGCGCCAAGAGCATTGCAGTCGCCACGACCTGCTGTACCTCGTGTCGCTGCGCGCGCAGGGCTCCATGCCCACGTTCTCGGGCGAGACGCTGCGTAACGCGGCGCTGGCCTTCATCGACCTGGCCGACCCGGAGCACCACGTGCAGACGCTGTTGCCGTCGGCGTCGCCCGAGGTGCTGGAGGAAAAGAAGGCGCTCATCAAGCAGGGCAAGCTCATGGAGGCCGACGTGTGGCTCACGCTGCAGATGCGGCAGCAGGTGCTGCTCACGCTGCTGGCCAACGTGGCCAAGACCTTCGAGACCATGTTCCTGCACCAGGTGATGGTGGGCGAGGTGAGCGCGGCCGAGGTGGGCTGCCGCTTCTGCGGTGTGTCGGAGCGCCAGGAGGGCGGCGCGGAGGCCAAGGGCCTGCTGCGGTGCGCGTGCGAGGCCGCCTACTACTGCAGCAAGGAGCATCAGGTGGAGGACTGGCCCAACCACAAGACGAGCTGCAAGAGCATCCGCAAGGAGAAGGCGGCGACTGCGACTGCGGCTGCACACAGCGCAGAGCAGGCGACGGCAGACCAGGAAGCACAGTAGAGCGCCCTCAGCCGTCCAATCGCGGCGTCACTAGAGCTTTGGCTGCCGCGTCCAGTCCGAAGCCAATAGCACCACGCACACATGCACGTTTGCCGTCTTCCATATCGCAATGCGCAAGGCAGAGTGACTGTGTTATAGCGCACGTGACTCCGTCACTAGCGTGTCATGTTTGTCGGGGGTTAGCGTGGCTAGAAGGCCCTGGGCGCGTCTTGCGCGAGGTGAACTACGGCTACAGCTGCGGTCTGGAGACAGGGAGTCGACTCCAGACCGCCTCGCTCGGCGCCACGCATGGTGAGCGCTCTTGTGTTCCGAGACGTCCACGTGGGTCCTAATGCTACGATCCGGATTACAATCTCAAGGCGCTCGCGCAACAGCGCGAGGCTAGAGAGATCGCTCCGTGCGCTTGCGAACGAAGCTTCCGATGGCCTCGAACTCGATCGCGTTCTGCTTGTCTGGGTGGCGCTGCTCCGTCCTGCTTTAGTGCTCCTGGCTGTGCCAAGCACAGGAGGAAGTCGATTTCTTGGCGTCGCTCGACGCGAGGGCCAACGTCGCGACCCCGCGAGGTCTAGAGCGACATCTCGGCCGCTCAATCGCGTGGCTGGAAGCGGAGGCGATGGCTTAGCGGTGGAGGTAGAATTTGGACAGCTCCGCATCGTGCTCGGACTCCCAAATGGGCTCGAGATGGAGCTGGCGCCGCCGGTGGACGTGCGCAAGCTGGCGCATCATTTGCTGGCGCAGGACGTAGCGCTGGACGACCTCATACCAGGTGCAGGCCTGCTCCTCGCTGGCGGGCGAGACGTAGAGCGAGCGGCCGCTGCTGAGCTTGATGGAGAGGCCGAACTCGGCGCCCGGCCAGTAGAAGACGTCCACGACCACGTCGGTACGCAGCACCTTGGAGCCTTCGTGGCTGTCCTTGCGGTAGCTCAGACAACCGTCGTGGAAGACAAAGTAGCGCCGCTTCCAGTTCTTCACGCGCGCGCCCTGCTTCACGAGGAAGCCCTCGGCGTAGTTGTTGAGCGCCAGCACTTGCGTACTCTCCACGTCGCAGTGCTTCACGCGGTGGTGCAGATGGAGGTGGTAGCTCTTCATTTCGGAGGTGATGGTCGGAGTTGAGCTGGTTCTTGTCTCGATGGAGACACCAGCGCCAATTCACGCTTCTCGGTGGACTATTCAATGTCGAGCGCTCCAACACGGAGCGGGCGACGCGATGGAGGCAATGGTGGGGGGCTGGAGCTCTGGTACAGGCGTTTGGCGATGTGGGGAACAGCCAAAGAATGTGGGAATGCCACTTGAGCGACCTCGAGCGTCGACACTTTCGTGTGGGGGATGCCGGCCGCTGCGACAACGCGGCAGACAGCGGGTGGTGGGGCTGAAAGTGAGGGCCGCGTCGACACTCGTGCCTGAGCCACGAGCGAGGCCGCCAGCCATCTGCTGCCGAAACTCTGCGGTTCGGGTGTCATTTGCCAAGCCCAACTGACGCGATTCCGATCGCGATTCCGGTCGCGTCAGCCAATTTTCGACCCCGTGACAATGGAGCTCGGCCTGTGCGTGGGGGAGTCGGGACAGGATGGTGGCAAGTGACGTAACGCTGGCGTGGCTCTCATTGCCAAGTCCGAAAGAGCAGTTGAGTGCGATGGTGAGTCCGGAAGACTGTCAGGTGGGGCTGCGAATCGAGCTGCTTGGGACGCCATTTCGCCACGCAATCGCGAAAGCCAACCGCTTTATGCAATGCGGGCTTGCCACGCGCGGAGCCAACGTTGCAGCGCGCCCCCTTCAAGTAGAAATCCGTCGCTCCACGTGCGTCGCTTGCACTACACGCACGTGCACTTGATTGTCGCCGCAGAAACGGTCGGCACGGCAAGTATGACAAGTCGCGGGTGAAGCAGGCGACGTGGCAGACGTGGCTTCCCCGAGCACGACTGGCTGAGAGACGCTACGTGCCGCCGTGGCACTTGTAGTACGGCCGCCAGCGACGTGGGGATGCGGTTCCAGTTCGAGGTCGATAAAAGCCTCGGCAAGCGCTTCTCCAGCTCGAAATCAGTTCGTGAATAAATTCACCGAGACCGGCTGGGGGAGGAACAGCTGAACCGGGTCAAAGCGCCAGAAGCTGGGGCCGCTTGGCCGCAGCCCATAGCAGCACCCCACCTGCCTGTCAGTCTGTCTGCCATTTGGGAAGCACGCACATTTTCCCGAGCGCGTGCGCGTTCTTCGCTGGCGTTGCCCCGTATGAATGGACAGTCTAGTCATGCGGACGCTGGTCCACTGTGCAGCGCGGACTCGAGGCAGCTGGTCAATGCGGCTGGAGGCGGCAGTCTTCGCTGCAGATTGACGCTCTCGCAACAGGAACTACATACCACAACGCCAAGGACGTTCAACGGGAGCATTTGCCGGTTGGCGTGGCACGCCGGCATCTGGAGGGGAATGCATTGGACAAGGCCAAGCGATCGTCAAGCAGACTCCTCGCCCGCATCAGCAAGGACGCAGCAGCTGACGCTGCGATCGACAAGTCTTGGAGAACGGACCGCATTCTCCACTCAGCAGCTTATTCTCATGCCTACCGGCGCTGCAGCCGAGTTCCTGCTTTGCGAAGAATGCTCGACGGTGTGGCTACATGTACTCCTGGTCATGGTTGTAGGTACTGAAGCGCAGACACCCACAGGAGGGGAGAGCCCCATCTATTTGAGACCGGCCGCCGGCCGGAAGGCGGCAGCAACACCGGCGAGCGCTTGTCACCGCTCCCCAGGGCGTGTGAAGCTCCTTCCGTGCCAAGTGTGCGTACTGAGCTGCACGGCTTCTCTCGGATGCGGGCATTGACCGGCCTTGATGTTGCAGTTAAGGACACAGGGGTGTCCACGAGCCCGTCTTCGCTCTGATTACAAGGCTAGATCGGCAGGTCGAGGATATATGCGCATCTAATTTTGGTATTTCTCGTAATTCTGTGGAGCTGCAAACGCGGTTGATCGATTAGGATGTTGGTGCTGTGTCACTATTCAGAAATTCTGAGGGTGCTTATTGTACATTTCGACTCTATAGCAGTGATTTCTATATTTACTGTTTTCCGACCCAACCTTTCTCTCTTATTCACAAAAAGCGCTTTTGCTTGGGTATGCGCCTTTCAGCACAACTTTCGGAGAATGCATGTCAGAGCCCCGAGCCGACCGAAGCGGTGATCATTACGGAACAAGCGGCGGAGAGAAGAGAAGCAAGTGCGGGTTGAGCCAAAGATCGCCGACGACGCCACTAGAAGAAGCGCAAGCCCGATCCTATCGATAGTCGCTGCAGCGCGTCCTGTCCAATCGGCAGCAGAGCGCCATGTCCAAGCCGGAGCCCAACAACTCGCGCGTGCGGCTCGCAACCCACGCCGGATCCTGGTACTCGCACGATGAGAACGAGCTGGAGGCCGAGCTCACAGGTGAGGGAGCGGCCCATTTGCCTCTGCGCCGCGCGGCTTCTGCCCTGTTGGTATTGGCGATATAGACGCGATGCTGGTTCCAGTTGTGCGTGCGCGTATTGGGTGAGAAGGTCGCTTTGCTGAGAAGTGGTGCTCTGCTCGGTTGTGCTTTGCTGCGGGATGGTTTGGCGAATGCAGAGTGGCTGGATACGGCGGCGGCCAACGACCCGAATGCCAAGCACCAGAGCATCCGCGCTATCATCGCGCCGCACGCGGGGTTCCGGTGCGTCCGCTGGTTATCGCTGGGCGGTGCCGTCTGGACTGCATGTGACTTCATATTGGCTGACTGTGCTTTGGTGCGTGGGGTATTTGCGGTTGTAGCTACTCTGGCCCGACGGCAGCGTACGCGTATCGCCACCTCATGGGCTTGGAAAAAGTGAAGCGCGTCTTCATCCTCGGGCCGTCCCACCACTTTTATCTGCGGTACGTCACCGCGGCGCTCGTCTGCATGTGGCTTACTGGCTGGGTTTGCTCAACTGCGTGCTTGCTCGTTGCTTGTGCAGCGGGTGCGCGGTGTCTACTGCTCGCGAGTACGAGACCCCGTGCGGAAACATCCCGATCGATAGCGAGGTCAACGAGAAGCTCGTGAACTCGGTACGTGCGACAATTGCCTCCCTATACTTCAAGGCTCTATCAACTTGATTCACTCACGAACGGCTACCATGCATATGTTTTTTTTTCCGGTGAGCAGGGCAAGTTCACGACCATGTCGATGGACGTCGACGAGGATGAGCACAGCATCGAAATGCACCTACCCTTCATCTTCAAGGTGCGTAGATGGCGAAGAGTGGTCGCGGTGTCTTCAACATCAACGTGCGTACTGTTCCAAGCCATTGACGGAGTTGCTTGTCTTCGGCTTATAGGTGATGAATGGACGCAAGTTCACTGCTGTGCCCATCCTGGTTGGCAGCACGAAGGCCAAGGCAGATGCGGAGTACGGAAAGTGAGTGAAGAACATGTTCCTGAGCCCAATTTCAGTCGCTGGTGATTCGCTGGTGCAGATGACTGACGTTCAACTTTGGCTCACGTGCAGAATCTTGGCTCCGCACCTGGACAACGAGGAGAACCTCTTCATCATCAGCTCCGACTTCTGCCACTGGGGGCCACGGTACGAACCCACTCTGCTCAACGGAGCTACCGAGAGAGATTCGTCTGAGAGGTGTGCTAACCATGGCTGCGGCATCTTGTTTGCTTGAACAGCTTCCGCTACCAGCCGCACGACTCCACCTACGGCGAGATCCACGAATACATCAAATATTTAGATCACGAAGGCATGGCGGTACGTCTCCGAATACCTCGAGGCTTGCTGGTGGACCTGTGCGTATCGAAAGCGAGTAGCAATGGCCTCTCACCGATCTCTGTGTGTGATGCAACGGCTACAGCTCATCGAGCGTCTGGATGCTGCAGGGTTCGCGAGGTACCTGGAGGAGACCAACAACACCATATGTGGTCGCCATCCGATCTCACTGCTGCTGCACAGCATCCTAGCCTCTGAGAAGCTCGAGTGCACGCTCAAGTTCATCAAGTATGCGCAGAGCAGCGCGTGCAAGCGCCACGGAGACTCATCAGTCAGCTACGCGTCGGCCATCCTCTACAACAATCTTTGAGTGAAGTTGTCGCGAAGGCTCGACATCTAGATTCGGGGAAGTGCAAGAGGCGCCGGTTTCGAGGTTGGTGACTTGGAGCACACATGAGGACGAGGCAGGACGCCTCGGTCGTTTAGGTATTTTATGATCTTGCATACAGCTGCGCACGCTTGCGAGTGTGGGGACTATTTTGAGGGATGAAGGTGCTGTGTCTTGCGTGTGCTGCTTCCATTTGCGTAGATCACCAACAACACTCGGCGCACCTCGGGACTCACGTTGCGTTCTTCACAACCACGAACGCCAGCGATGGCCGCCAGATCACCAGCGGTATCGACAAGGACGTCTTCTACATCCTACCGCTCGGAGTCTTCGATCTGGCTTTGTTCTTCAACGTCTTCGAGATGCGTCGTCACTACAGGCGATGTGGGCTCAGCTCAAGCGCAAGGACAGCCGTGCGTTCAGGAAGAGAAGACGCTTCGCCAACGGTTCAAGTCAGGACAAGAGCAGCAGCAAGTGTGGGTGCCGTCGTGGAGGAACTGATCAAGCTGTGTTCACTACAGTCGACATATCACCCAAGGACGAACGGGACGAAGGTGGACAAGAACCTGCTGAAGCAACGCGGCTTGCGGAGTTCTTATCCACGCCAGAAGCATATAGGCTGGCCGTGGCGGACGGTGACTTCGACGAGATGTCCAGGCTCGCGCTGTCGATCCCAAGAACTCTTCCTCTTGTTTGCCAAGTTGCGGAGCGCTTCGTACTGCAACCAGAGCCTGGAGCGATGAACGACACGCCAAAGAATACTCTGGAGTGTCGGCTGCTGTTCAAGAGCGTGGAGCTCGAGCGTTGGGCGCTCGCACAAACGCTGGCCGAGACATTGCAACGGCGAATGGCACCACAGCACGACAATTTGTTTAAGCATGGACCTATCCAAGGCTGCAACAACGACCCCGGCAACGAAGAGGAGGCTGATGTAGACAACCAAGAGCGGCGGCACGAGAGTGAAACCAAGGAAGAGCATGAACGCGATGGCGACGCCGTTCTTCGCTTCCTCGCGGGCTGCACTGAGTGATGCGCTGCATCTATTACTCGCGCGTGGGCCCAAAGGCTTCCGTGAGCACCTCCTCGAGCTGCTCTTTCGAGCGCTTCGACAGCCCCACGGCACAAGCCGCGAGGCTTTCGCGGCCGATGAACTCCAGTTGCTGCTTCTTGCCCAGCAGCTTGTCCAGGTGCGGTTGTGCGTACGTCCAGGCGCCCTGGTTCACCGGTTCCTCCTGCACCCAGACGAACTTCTTGGCGTTCTCGAACTTGTCCAGCTCGGCCGCGACGTGCTCGAACGGGAAAGGCGCCAGCTCTTCCAGACGCACGAGCGCGATGCTTTCTGGGTTCTTGCAGCGCGCGGCGCGCTCCTTGGCCAGCTCGTAGTAGAACTTGCCGGCGCAGAAGTAGACCTTCTTGACCTTGGACGCGTCCGTGATGGACACGTCCGAGAGCACGGGCTGGAAGGACGTGCCCGGCGCCATGTCGGAGAGCGGCGACGTGGCATCCGCGAGACGTAACAGCATCTTGGGCCCCATGATCACCGCGGGTTTGCGGAACGAACGAAGCTGCTGGCGCCGCAGCAAGTGGAAGAAGTTGGCGGGGGTCGTCACGTTCACGACGATGAGGTTCGTGTCGTACTCGAACTGTTTCCATGCGGGCTGTCCCGCTTCCGGCTCCTTCATGGCCGACCGAGGTGTCAATGCAGGCGTGTCCACCAGCTGCAAGAAGCGCTCGACGCGTCCGCTCGAGTGGTCCGGCCCGGCGCCGTCGTTACCATGAGGGAGCAGCAGCATGAGGCCCGACTGCCGCATCCACTTGGACTCGGCGCTGGATAAGAACTGGTCGATGACGATCTGTGCACCGTTGAAAAAGTCTCCGAACTGCGCTTCCCAAATGACGAGGTTCTTGGGACTCTCCACCGAGTAGCCGTACTCGAAGGCCATGACCGCGAGCTCCGACAGGTTGCTGTTCACGACGCTGAGCTTGCCCACTTGACCGGTACTGGATGTCTTGGGCAGGTGGTGCTGCAGCGGGAAGTAGCGCTCCTCGGTCTTCTGGTCCGTGAAGGACGCGTGACGCTGGCTGAAGGTGCCGCGACGACAGTCCTGGCCCGCCATGCGCACCGAGTGTCCGTCCTGCATCAACGTCCCGAAGGCCATCGCCTCCGCTGTGGCCCAGTCCACGAGCACGTCCGCCGGGTTCCCCCCTTCCTGCACCGTCAACATCTTCTGACGCGACTTGATGTGCGTGCGTTGCAAGCGACTGTGCGGCTGGATGCGCTCGGGCAACTCTACCGACGCCAAGCCCACGTCGATGAGGTTCTGCAGCTCCACGCCCGTGTCCTGGTTCACGTAGAGGTCTTTCGGTTCCGGCTGCTTCATGGCCGCCCACTTGTCCTTGAACGCGTCAATCTCCGTGGGCTGGTAGCCCTCGCCGTCCGTAACGAGTAGCAGTTCGCTCTCCAAATGCGCATTGAGACGCTCGATGGTCTTGTCGAGACTCGCGCGCGACACGAGCCCCTTGCTCTCGAGTTCTCGCGCGAATTTGAGCGGGAAGCGCTCGGCGCGGTCCACGCTCTCGTACATCTTGGGCTGCGTGAAGCGCGGCTCGTCCACTTCGTTGTGGCCGTGGCGACGGAACGTGACCAGGTCCAGCACAATGTCCTTGTGGAAGTGGTTGCGGTAGTCCACGGCCAGCCGACACGCGCGAATGACATCCGTCACGCTCTCGCCGTTCACATGGAGCACAGGCGCTTCAATGGACTTGGCCACGTCTGACGCGTACCTCGTGGCTCGGCCGTCCGGGTATGTGGTGGTGTAGCCCACCTGGTTGTTCACCACGAGGTGCACCGAGCCGCCCGTCTCAAAGTCGGGCAATTGCGAGAGCGCCAGCCCTTCCGGCACGCAGCCTTGGCCTGCGAAGGCCGCGTCGCCGTGCAGCAGCAAGGCCATGGCGCTCTTGCCTTGCGCTCCCGTGTCGCCCTCCGTCTTGGCGCGCACTTTGCCGCAGGCAACCGCGTTGATGATCTCGAGATGCGACGGGTTGTGCAGCAGCGACACGTGCACGTGCTTGTCAGCGCCCGGGAACGTCTTGTCCAGCGTCGTGGCAATGTGGGAAGACACGTCGTCGATCCCGCGGAAGCCCTCGGGGAACTCCGTGTTGCCGCGAACCTTGTGGAAGAGCTTGTGCGCCGGGTACTCCAGTAGTCCCACCAGCAGCGCCAATCGCCCACGGTGCGGCATGCCCACCACGACATTGGAGACCCCAGAGGACGCGCAGGCCTGCAGGACCGTGTCCACAGCCGGCAGCATGGACTCGGCGCCTTCGCCGGAATAGCGCTTGAACGACGAGAACTTTTTGCCCATGAAGCTCTCGAACACGTCGGCTCGCAGCATGCTCGAGTAGGCATTGCGCAGCTCGGAAGGCGCCACCTCGCTCTGCGCCAGCGTCTCGGCTCGCTGCGCCAGCCAGCGCTTCTCCTCCGCCGACGACAGGTGCTCGAACTCGAAGCCCGTCTTGCCGCAGTACGCGCGCTGCAACTCGTCGTAGAGCTGCTGGCCCGTGGCCGGCGTCGGGAGCGCCACGACGTCCTGCAGCTCCCCGACGGCGAACTGGCGGCCCAGTAGCGGCTGAAAGTTGTCGGCGGCCAGACTGGCGACGCTCGCGCGTTGCTGCTGCTGCAGCGGGTCCAGATCAGCCTGCAGGTGCCCATATTGGCGAAAGGCCACGGCCATGGACTTGGCGGCCAGTGCCTCGAGCGACGGCGGCGCGCCGCTCCCCGCAGCAGACGAGAAGAGCGCGGCGGCGGCGCGAGGCGCAGAGCGGAGCAGCGAAGGCCGGCAGCGTGCCAGGCCTCCGTGCAGCCGCAGCATCGTGGAGGTGGGGAGCTCTCTGGACTCTTGGGCTGCGTCGGGGAGGCCGAATTGCCGAATGAAGGCTCGGGTCTATGATTGATACGCGGTCTTTGGGGATGGGCCCCACCTCATCCCATCATCCGATTGGAGTTGGCGGCCGGAGGTTGAAGTGGATTGGCTCGTCGACAGGTATACGGTGCTGTGATTGGCGCATATAGATGCCAGCCCTACCCTACCGCGCGCCCATTGGCTGGCGGACGAATTATAATTCGACCGCTTCGTGCTAGGATTGGCCAGCACGGCACGGAAGTGGTTAGGGGTCAAAGGAATACTGAAATAGGTTATTGCACTCTCACCTTCAAGTTGCAGCGGGGGGATGGTAGTGTGGTGTGTGGCGCAATCGGTACGGCGTATCTTGTGAACGGGGACAGCAGCGAGATTGCGCGCTGATCCGCATCGCATTGATGCGAACCTCAGCAGCAGCAACTCTCGCTTGAGCATTGGTTCGTAGCATGAACACCACAAGTAGAAGGCATTCTGGTAGTTGCAGGAGCGGTGCAAAAACAAACGGTCCAACAGATTCGGTTCACTGCACTCTCGGTGACGTCAGGGAGCGTTACTAGATTCAACCCAGGAACGCGTTCGTCTCCTGGTGTCCGTGTCGGACGCTCGAGACCCTGACACATACGCTCATAGGTTTCTGCCTTGCTACCAGCGGCCACTCGTCCTGGGGACAGAGCTGGCGGGCTTCTAGACGGAAGGCTTGCTGGTGCGTCGTCGTCGCTAGAACAGCAGCAACTTCTTCTACCATTGCGCACGTGGCCCAGTGCCACCCGCACTTTGACGCGCTCATGGTTGTTTACGACTGATAAAAATGGCGGAGGGATGGCGTCGATCAAGCTGGGTAAGATTTTCAGTGCGAAGAAGACGTTGGAGGGTGTCTATTCCGATGGGAAGCCGCTTTGTGTGCTGGAGGTCCCTAAAACGAACGCTTTCTGTCTGGATGACTCTTTTTGAGGCGTCACCACGTTGAGCTCAGCGACTTGGCATGGCCCTCGTGGCGGCCACCTCCGGATCCCTGACACTAGTTACGACAGGCAAGGTTAGCCCCAGCTCCAGCTCCAGCTCGTCAAAGGCGAAGTCGGCAACGTCGCTGCGCATAGGCGTCTGGTCTAAGATGAGCATGAGCGGTTCTTGGAAGGCCTGAAGGTGTTCCCGAACGGCCACGTGAAGTTCGTCGCCGGGCCTGTTGGCACACGCTTGGTGCGGTAACTACAGTCGCACGCACAGAAATACAAGGAGAAGGCGCTTCAGCGACAGCGCGGG